>JANCRA010000109.1:1140000-1170000 GCA_024362935.1 Setophaga petechia | reverse complement strand
CCCCCTTTTCTCCTCTATTAAAATTCCGAATGGCTAAGAGGATTTTCTCAATTTAGTCATACTTTTAATCTTCACTGAAATGAGTGATGACTTCTTATAATAAAAAGTTGACAGGCTTACATTGCGCACCGGTGGATTAGTTTCCCTTGGTGATGAGGTTTTCTTTTGTGCACCGTGTGTCTGTTTGATGGAGGTTTAACAGAAAGCATTTTGGCAGAAATTGGATGCAGCAGGGATCATCTGGAGATGGCTGCTGTTCGATATTAACTGCACACAGTAACTTTTTTTTTATTTATTTATTTTTATTTTTTTTCATTCTTCAGCCAGGTGACAGAAGCAGCCAAAGCATGTTTTCTCCTACTGAAAGAAATAGAAGCATTTGGGGGGTGATTATAAAATCCAATGTATGTGCACAATGTAAACCTTCTTAAGTTTAATTTGCTTTTGGCCATTTCTAACAAAAGCATGCAAGTAAGGTGTTCTGTGAGAGAAGTTATCAGACCCATGAACGTCTGCAATATACACCTTTTCCCTTAAAAAATGAAATAACCTCAAGTGAAAAGTTTTTCAGTGTGGGGCTGGGGGTTATTGTGAATTTACACAGGGATACTGCTATAAAAACTGTGTTTTCTTAGAATGGGCATGGACCTAATTATTTCTTGGAAGAAAAAAATCAAATTAATTTTTACAGCTTTTGAAAGTTTCTGCCAGGCACGTGGGGGTACAAACTAATGTACTTGATTTTCAGTATCATCACCAATGCTGCTATTTAGGTGTGATAAAGGAACGAGACCATCTCAATGTCAATTTGAGAGGGATCCAGTGCTTGCTTTGAACATCCTTTATGTGCTCTGACAGCCATGTTGCTACCTGAAATCCCAATTCTGTAACAACTGCCTCATCCTTTTATAATTCTGTGCTAATAAATGTACAGAACACAAAATTAATCTGTTCCCATGAATCCTGAGCAGAACTGAGTAGTCAAAGGAAGCTGTTTTCCAGATCTGAGGGCAAAGTTAAGGTTTGACCAGGCTTTGTTCAGGAGTTGCCTACACTTGCCAGTTCAACAAAATCTGCTTTTCCAAGTGCACCTGGAAAAATTCCATCCAAGCAATGTGACCTTTTATAAGACTTTTTAAGTTCATGCTGTTCTGCCACACTTACATCTGTAAGAACAAGCAGAGAGATCCTGCAAGGATTGTGCCAGAATTGGTCTTTAAGAAAACCTGCCACACAAGGATAACATGAATGCAATCTTGGTTGAACCCAGATAGACAAAAAATTCTAGGAAAATCAACAGAAATGGCTTAATGTGTTTTCAAGTATGCCATGCTCTTCATGAGTGCTCTTAAAATTTGGTTCTAGGTGTCCAGATATGATTGATTTCAATTTTATTTATTTCTTTAAGGAATTTGTGTCAAGTGCCAAGCACTTACCACTAGAATAATAATGAGTAACATCTGAGCACTTTAAGTACTTTAGAATTTTATGTGACACTTTAAAAATGTAGTTTGGGAGTTTTTTCCCAAATAATAGAAAACAATAGTCCCTTTTCTATTTCACTGAACTTTTGAGAACAGGAACAATATGTTTATAATAGAGATAGGAAAAGCTTAATCTGCACTTACCTCTGGTTCATGCAGCCAGCAGTGACAATCCTGCTCTCCTTGTCAAGTTTCAAGAACTCACAATCCTTAATTTAAACACTTGAGAAATCTATGAAGCCTGTCAGTGTAGTTAATGAAGCCTCCTCCTTCCCCCTTTTTAAACAAAACCTGACTTTCTTTAAAGACCACTTAAGGCATATCTCTGGTTATACAAACAGGGTCTGTCCTAGAAGAGTGAATAATCCAATAATGCCTCCTTTGAATTGTTTCCCTCACCACCCCCAGCAGTTCCACTAGAGGAACAGGACTTCCTTAAATATAAGGAGCTGGTTCCAAGTAAACAACAAATATTGCTGCTTCTGTGGACTGTGCAAGGCTGGATACAAGTCCCTGCTTTGATTGAAGGGCTTCTTGATCCTGGGTCACTTAGGAGGTTATGGACATTAATTAGTATTCTTTTAAATATCTGTCAAAATATTCCCCTTTGTTTAGATGTTTGCATGGCTTGGAACTGCTTGCTCAGCATCACACAGCATATATGAGAGTGTGCATGCATGATACAAGAGATGCTGTGCATTCAGCTGTGCAGAAAGTTACATCAGTTAATTAGACAGACTTTGGCCTCTTACCACTGGTTCTCTAGAATATCTGGAACAAATTATTAAATAAATCAGCTGTTGAAATAAGACTGATACTTCATCGTTCTAAACGCTGTGAAATACATACTGACATCTCCTTCTTAATGAATTTACAACTTCTATTTGGACAAAGCATAGTAAATTATTTACACAGGTTTTAAGAGTATATGAAATTTTTTTGTCTTTCTGTTCTGTGTTTAATCATGGGAATCTAGAAGGAAAAATGTGTGTAGCAGGAACATGAGATCACAGTTGGGTTGTTTGTATAAGCTGTTTAATTGTGTACAATTAATAAATATTAAAAGTCAGATTGGCTGCCCATTGGCAACAGTCAACTCTGATAATAATTCCTATGGCTGTCACAATAGAAGAGAAACTTGAGATGAAAAATTTACATCAACATTAATTAATATATCGTGAACACTAATGACTTCATCATCTTCATGCACTGAGAACAGACAACATGAAATAGAGCAGCCATGAGAGGATTTATAGCCCTTGATTACTGAGACTGGCATCACAGCTGGCAGGGAAATTATGTCCAAACAAGGGTGGAATTGGAGGCAGGAGGGAGGAGCAGAGATTTGGAGAACAAGTTTAGATCAAACATGAAAGATGTGGAGCTACAGAAGGATCTCTCTTCACCATAACACAGAATACCACAGGTATCTTGAATATGTCATGGGGATGGCAGGCTGGTCAGAAGGCCAAAGAAAATTCCTATCAATGCTGAGAGAAGGCAGCAAAAAATTAGGATGTGAGTGTGGAATTTCTGTAATGGAACCATGCACTGGAGAGACAATTTGAAATTAGAGGGAGATGGGTGGCAAGATGGGGTTGCTGTCAGAAAAAATGGAGTCAAAAGATGGAAGGCTTAGTCAGAAAATCATTGCCCAATAGAACAGGAATAACAGCAAAAACCAGTATTGTCTGCTGTGACCAAAACTTGGAAGGAAGAAGCAAAACAAGTCATTTTAGCAAACTGAAGTTTAAAATAGTAAGGCTGCTAAAAGATCATGTCAGGATGAAAGACAAATGCAGGATGACACCAGTTAAAAGCAGAGAAATAGGTTTCTGAATTAGTAATGTAAATATGGTTCCATCTCTTATGTGAAGATCAGCCAAGAGGTTTTCATCTGGTCTTAGGAGGTATCCAGAAATTCTCATTTAAAATACCTTTGATGAGAGGCCTTGGACTTATCACTTGGTTTCTAAGAGTGTGATAAAAACTCCAATTTAATACCATAAAACAGAGTAAATATTGTCTTTTTCATGTATAGGACTGTTATTGTAGACTTGGACATTAGATGCTTTTACTGAGGCTTTGGAAACTTGGCTTCTGAGTGCATTGTATTTATAAAGCTGTGGAAGTCTTTCATGTAGATGTGTAGCTTGATGTCTGTTTTTATTTTCAGAGAACTTATCCTGAAGGATTTTTAGTTCAGTTAATATTGTTGATAGGGATTTTCTATTCGTGCACTGCATGTACAAAGCCCAAATCTTTAAACTTTTTAGAAAAAAAAAATAGTATATTTTTATATCAAATATGAAATTGTTGAGCTATCCTTAAATTGGAGCAATTTTCATCTCACTGAAATTCATCATTATCACACCTCCTGGAAACTGAGAATACTTCAGGCTGTGGGCTGGAGATAGCTGCAGACTTTCTGGTGTAAAAAAAGTTTGCCCAATGTAAAGCAAAAGCTTTACCTGCATGCCAGAAGGTGCATTTGTGGTACCAAGATCACAGCTGAAAAATGGTTACGAATTTCCAGCTTAGACTGAAATTAAAAGAAAACTTGTCACTTACCAGAAATGTTGCTTTTTATCCAGCCCCTAGGAAAGATTGTTTTGGGAACATGTCTTTTCATTCAATCTCATTTATGTTATCACTGTCTTTTAGAACTGTTTTTCCCAGTCACTTGATATTCAGTGTTCTGTTTGCATTTGCCAGTCACATTTTAACTACTTCTTTTCCAGACTGTATTAGGCTGTGAAAAGAATACAAATAAAATTTATCCTTGTAGGAGTTCACAGTTAAGACGCCTGAATTTGCAGGTCTGGATGCATCTCTCACCAAAATTTCCAACAATTAGGGTGAAACCCCAAAGCCCTGGTGCAAGCTGCTGTCCTGATGTCCTTGGGTGGATTGATGCAGGCAGGTCCAGGAGACTGAGGATGAAAATCTGCCCTTTACCCAGAAACAGCAGCTCACTGACCATCAGTCTCACAAATGCCATTTCTCTCTCCACATGCTGACCTGAAATCCAGATTGTGCTGGCCTGCTGTATCGATTCCAGTTTTCTCTCTGGCTAAACTCTCTTTGAGCATAGTCCAAAGTGAAAGGTTTGAAGCTGACTGGTAGCTAATGTGATGCAGTTTCTTCCTCCAGGAAAGAAAGGGACCTGCCCTGAAAGCTCAATTGATTAATTTAGCCAAGAGAAACAGAGTTGCTCAGGATAAGTAATGCCACAGCTCAGAGCCAGAAGCCAGGACGAAACAACATTTAAGTTTCCACTGCTTGGGGAGACATAAATTTGATTTCCTTAATGAAGGCCAAGGCATTTGTTGATCGGCAGGCAGGGGCTAAATCTCTGTGATGGGTGGGCACAGCCCTTGGCAGGGACACCCCTTCTCCTCAGCTCCTGGAAAAACCCCGGGTTTGCAGGAATCCAGGATCTTAAAAACGCCCAGGAGAAAGGTCTTGATGCCAGCACCACATGTCCTGAAAGGGATCTGTGTTTGCATAAATCCAGGATCTTAAACTAGACCCAGGAAGAAAGGTCTTGATCCCAGCACCACATGTCCTGAAAGGGATCTGTGTTTGCATAAATCCAGCATCTTAAACCAGACCCAAGAAGAAAGGTCTTGATCGTCGTACCTAAGCTCCTGGAAGAGCCCTGATTTTGTAGGAACTCAGGATCTTAAACCAGGCCCAGGGAAAAAGCTCTTGATCCCAGCACCACATGTCCTGAAAGGGATCTGTGTTTGCATAAATCAGGATCTTAAACTAGACCCAGAAAAGAAGGTCTTGATCTCAGAGCCTCAACTCCTGGAAGAATTCTGGGTTTGCAGGAATCCAGGATTTTAAACAAGACCTGGGAAAAAAGCTCTTGATCCCAGCACCTCAGCTCCTGGAAAAACCCTGGGTTTGTATGAATCCAGGATTTAAAACCAGACCCAAGAAGAAAGGTCTTGATCCCAGCACCTCAGCTCCTAAAAGAGTTCTGGGTTTGCAGGAATCCAGGATTTTAAACCAGACCCAAGAAGAAAGGTCTTGATCCCAGCACCCCAGCTCCTGGAAAAACCCTGGGTTTGCAGGAATCCAGGATCTTTAAAAAAGCCCAAGAGAAAGGTCTTGATGCCAGCACCACATGTCCTGAAAGAGATCTGTGTTTGCATAAATCTAGGATCTTAAACTAGACCCAGGAAGAAAGGTCTTGATCTCAGCGCCTCAACTCCTGGAAGAATTCTGGGTTTGCAGGAATCCAGGATCTTAAACAAGACCTGGGAAAAAAGCTCTCGATCCCAGCACCTCAGCTCCTGGAAAAACCCTGGGTTTGTATGAATCCAGGATTTTAAACCAGACCCAAGAAGAAAGGTCTTGATACCAGCACCTCAGGTCCTGAAAGAGTTCTGGGTTTGCAGGAATCCAGGATTTTAAACCAGACCCAAGAAGAAAGCTATTGATCCCAGCACCTCAGCTCCTGGAAAAACCCTGGGTTTGTATGAATCCAGGATTTTAAACCAGACCCAAGAAAAGAAGTCTTGATCCCAGCACCTCAGCTCCTGAAAGAGTTCTGGGTTTGCAGGAAACCAGGATCTTAAGCCAGACCCGAGAAGAAAGGTCTTGATCCCAGCACCCCAGCTCCTGGAAAAACCCTGGGTTTGCAGGAATCCAGCATCTTAAACCAGACCCAAGAAGGTCTTGATCTCAGTACCTCATCTCCTGGAGTTTGCATAAATCCAGAATTTTAAAGCAGGCCTAGGAAGAAAGGTCTTGATCGCTGTACCTAAGCTCCTGGAAGAGCCCTGATTTTGCAGGAATTCAGGACCTTAAACCAAACCTAGGAAAAAAGCCCCAGCACCTCAGGTCCTCGGGTTTGCATGAATCTAGGATTTTAAACCAAGCCCAGGGAAAAAGCTCTTGATCCCAGGACTTTACCTTCTGGAAAAGCCCTGGGTTTGCATGAATCCAGGATCTTAATCCAAGCCCAAGAAGAAAGCAGATGATGGGGATGTGGAATCTGATGGAAACACATGGCCATGGCTGTGTGTCCAACAGGGGCAGCTGACTCGGGCACACATGAGATGCCCTGAGCCAAATTTCCTGACTTCCAGGCTGTGCTCCTGCTGGAGACAGTGGTGTAAGAGAGCTGTAAGAGAGCTTGGCTCGGTGTATTTCACATCCATATTTAAAGCAGTGTGGCTTTGCACGGTGCTTCCTAGCTTTATTACATGAATACATATGTTCCTGCTGATGTAATTCTCTTGAAAGGTATAAATAATGGATATTCTTCATAAGCAGTTGACCCCCTGGAAAGACTGAAATCAGAGAGAGGGAGCCGGAGCTACCTCGCACAATTCAGCTCGCACCTGCACTCAAAGCCACTGGATAAAAGTCATTTACAGGAATTCCTGTAATGTGTCATTGCCTGCTGCCTCCAGTGTCACTCTGGTCACTGGCACCAAGGAGTCTATTAGATGGAAAAGACAGGGGGAGAAAAACAGTGGAAGTAATACAGCTTGTTAAACTACTGCCTTTCGAGTCACTGGGGGCACTTTTATTTTATTTTATTTTATTTTAACCAAGGACAATCATTTTCTAACAGAAGGGGCCTTTAGCATCAAAACAGGTGTGGTACCTCCTCCTTTTCCACAGCCAGTTACAAGAATAAAGGGAACAATTCTCAAATATTGTCAGTTCTGAGATGGTTTTATCCTCTGTGATTCAAAGACTGCCAAACTGGAGACCAAACAAACCTAAATTCCTTCAAAATCCTTATTCCACTGAAGTACAACATAGAAAAAATGCATGAAAACAGCAGCAAGGCCTTAGTTTTCAAAAGGATGATAGATTTCACAGAAGTAAAAAACATCCCAAAAATCTAAAAAAGCTAAATCTTGTCCTTACCAATGTGTCTGATCTGCATAGTGGTAACTGCTTCCAGTCTGCAGGTATGGGGATTACCTTAAAAAATAGCTTTTGCTTCACTTTTGGGAAGGTTCTGGGTGGTTTGAGAGGAGTGACTTGGGCTGGACAGTTGGGAAAAAAAACCAAAACAAAAGAAAACAAACCAACAACAACCCCCCCCCCAAAAACAAACAAACAAAAAAAAAAAAAAAAAACCAAAACAAAAACCCAAAACACAAACAAAACAAAAAAAACAGAAAACCAAAAAAAACCCCAAAAATTAAGAAACAACAACCAACAAAAACGAAACCAGCTATAACCTTTTTCATTTACTTCCAAAGAAAATTCAACTTTTATTCCTCCCAACTAACTTGAATTTTTCAACTTTCCCATCCCACAGGCACCACACCTTTTAGTACTACAAAGCAGTATAACAAAAGCTACTGGTTCAGCAAGAAAACAGGCAAATTAGCCCTTTGTCCCTCCTCACCCCAAAAATACTTTCTACAGCTCTGTTTAGAAGAAATACAATTTGATTTTTATATTCACATGATGTGATAAATTGACATTTTTAAAAAGCATTGGTATCAATGGAGTATTAGTGTGGATTTGCACCTTTGTAAATGAGATGAGACTCCAGCCCACTGGATCTGGAATAATTCCCCCCTCCCCATGGTAAGTTATATAAACATATCCTGCTTCTTTCATACAGCCACCTGCCATTTTTGCTTTATTGCTGCCAGAAGGTTTAAAGGCAGGCTTTTAAATATCTTGAAAGTTTCCTGTTGATAAGAAAAGGTGGTTTTAGCACTTTTAAGTAAACAGTAACACACAAACATCACAAATCATGCTTTTTTGATAGAATCTACATTAGCTACATGAAGCATGAGGGACATGACTGTGGGGGGAAGAGGAAAAAAAATCTTGAGTTTCTGGCAGGGAAACCTAGCAAAAATTAGTTGGAAAACGTGGGCTGGATATATATATAAATATATATAAATATATATATATATATAAATAATCAACCCAGGATTTGAAACAGCTTTTGTATGTCTTTTGTCTGGGTAACAGTCTTTGGGCAGTCCTGCAGGTGGGACAGATGGTTCTGCAGCAGATAACTAATACCTGTGAGCATTTTAATCCATTGAAATCCACAACTTGAAGGAGAAAAATACCTGTTGATGTCCAGGAGGACAAAAATTCACTGTAATTTGTGTTCTTGGAGTTTAATGTCTGGAATTTTGCTGCTATTTCTAGACAGCTGACATAGTGAGACTTGAAAACCATTGATGTGTGTTTAAAATCTTTCATACAAAACAAGTCCATTCAGTGGGCAGAAAATTAAAGCATTGGTGACCCAAAGAGAGAATGTTTATTATAAATCATGAGTACAGTGCATGGATTCAGACTTGAAATGTAACCTCCTGGCTGGGTATCTAAAAATACAAATTCTCTGTCAAGAATCACAGGCTTTGGGGTGTCAGCAGTGCACCAGATGCATGTTCTACACAAAACCCAAAGTGACAAGTGTTAAATTTATAGCCTCTGTGTTTCAAATACTTCCTAAAAGTGTACAAAGAACAATTAAATTAGCCTCTTTGGGGAGAAAGAGATTGGTGTGCACCACACCAAAGAGAATATTCCAAGCAAAGGACTCAAAGCACATTTAGCCTTCTCTCTGTCCATTTGGGAGTTTTCCATGAGGAGCTTCCTATTTCTAATGGTGTCTTTCAGTGTTTGTGATTCAGAATATTTTAGCCTATGAAAAATATATATTCTGATCTCCACTATTTCAGTTGAGGTTTTTCTGGTTGGGATTTTATTCAGAATTGATTTGACTGGCTGAATAAAGCAGGATAGCTACTGCTTCTGACTGGCATGACTAAAATGTTATAAGCTGAGAATGAATTCCTTGTTTCTGTTCTGAGGCAAGACTCTTGTGCCTTTACTTTAGCAAAAGAGAAGCACATCCCTGGAAGTTTTACTGGAAAAGTCTCTGGTTTTTGTTGAAAAGACCTCTGCTGGACTAGTAGATCCAGTGTGGAGTATCATATAAGCAGATCAGACTAAATCAGCAGAAACAAAAAGGCAAGAATTGCTTCCTCTGTGTTGATGTGTAATCTGAGTCACCCATGGAGTGCTGCCAAGGGTTCTGTGTCTGTCCACTTGCTCCTCCTGCCTCATCCACAGCTGATCCAGTGCCTGGGAGGCTCTGAATTGAGTTGGTTCCTGGCTTGATGGAAAAACCAACCCATCAAACCACACACTGTGGAGGTGTGTGAGTCACTGATCCAGCCCTGAAGGAAAAGCTGGGAGCCCAGCAGGGTGAATGGCCAGAGGAGGCTCTCACAGCAGCAGGCTTCAGCCTTGCCAAATAAAATTCAGCATTAAATCTGTGCTCTGAGGCTGCAGGGCTCTGGGTACCACACAGCCCACTGTGCCCTCCACCCTCCTTGATTCACAGCCCTTGCCTGCACATCCACTCCTCTCCATTGTGTTTTTGATCCTTGGAGTCTGGCAGCATCCACTTTAGCTTAATAACCCAGTTAATTCTTTTTTTCTAGGCTTGTTTTCTGTGCTTTGTAAGGGATCCAATGGGGGTGTGTGCTGACACAGGGTGAGGGAAGATCTGGGGATGGGGTGGTGAGGAGAAAGTGAAAGGGGGACATTTCAGAAACACTGAGTTAGAAACTCTGTGAGAGGAGCCCAGATTTGGGCATCTTGAAAATCAGAAAGTCAAATGTCTGTTTTCAATGCATAAACAGTCACTCCATAAAAGTAACATTTTCATCTTCCCCCAAGCTCAAAAAGGCAGGGAGAGAAACAAAGAAAAACATGTCTTAATTTACTTCAAGGGGGATTTTTAAATGATGGATGGATGGACAGACAAAAAAGGCTTTTGGCTATGTGGCTAGACTCAGTTCAGCTGAACACCTGATGAAGATCTGGCATTGTTACTCCCTCTTCAAGTCATGTCAGATCATCT
Organism: Setophaga petechia; assembly: GCA_024362935.1. Taxonomy (NCBI): domain Eukaryota; kingdom Metazoa; phylum Chordata; class Aves; order Passeriformes; family Parulidae; genus Setophaga; species Setophaga petechia. The sequence continues at coordinate 1,159,635 of JANCRA010000109.1, read as the reverse complement.
CCTGTGGTCTTTTCAACTGTTCACATGGATGACTCAAGCACTGCTGTTTTATCACAAGTCCAAAGAGATAAAATTAATTTTTCAGATTTCAAGATAGACAGTTTAATTCATAGAAATGCATTCAGAACAGCAAAACACACAGAGATGGAGCTGTCCATCTGTAATTCAAGCAGCATTTGCTCGTATAACTCATTCATCTGGACAATTTAGAAAATTGGCCTGTCTGCAATCCTATTTGCATGATAACAACAGCTGACAAAAGTTCTGGGAGCAGGAGGGATGGCTCTGTGGTGAGGGCCTGGAGCTAAGCTAGGCAGGCAGAACCATACCTGCTCATGGGGTGAAAAAGGATATTTTGCATGAAGAGGAAGCTGATGCATCCAATGCCAGGAGTCCAAACCTGCCCTTCGTATACTCAGGAGGCCTTAAAAAATAACATTTGGCCTGGGGATGAGGATGTGAAGCAGGGAGGCAGAAGGAATAAGAGGCCCTGAGTCTCTGCCTGCTGGGTCAGAAAAGTGGCCACAGCCCCAAACCAGCCCAAAACCCAATCCTATCCTGCCCTGATTTCTGTTTCCTTGTCCCCTTCCCTCTTGAGCCTGGCAACAGAGGCTTGAGGACAACGAGATGGGGAGGATGAACATTCCCTGTGCTGAATTTCCTATCAAAATAACAGTTTTGAGAAACTACAGCCTCATCCAGGGGCCCAAACCTGCTCTATTAATTAAATAATAACATTTAAATGACAGTATTTAAATAAAAGTAATGTCCTCTTTTTATTTATGGAGCTACCATCAATTCGCACAAGATTTATTCAGGAAAATTTGGGTTAGGGAAAGATTTTCAAGCTGTCATAAAAAAAATATTATGGGGAGATTGAGCCATGTCTCCAATGGTGGAGGTAGAATATTTATCTTTAACGGGAAAATGTTGGGTTTGCAAGTTTTTTTCTTTTCTTTTTTTTTTTTTTCCCCTCCCCTGTATCTTCAAAAGAAAAAAGGAGAAAGTTCCACCTATAAAAGGTATTTGTCAAGAACAGCCACCGGCCAGCACCACAAATGAGCAACTCCAGTGTGAAAACACTTTCAAAGTTCTAAATGAGTTGTCCCTGTGGTAATAAAGAAAGGCTGTTTTACAGCATGACAGTATGTAAGACAGCATTGTCAGCTATAGTTTATTTAAAGCACAAGGCCTGTAACAGGAAAATAATGACTTTAATAAAATTTACTATTGACTTTGTAGGCTAAAATCTTTCTGTCATCAGGAATACAGAAAAACAACCTGCCTGAAAGCCCTTCACTTAAATATATTCCTTTAATATTTCAAAGCAAGTTGTGAATTTTTTTTTTAATATACATGCTACTTCAAAAGATACTGTAGTGGGGTGGAAATTAGTATTTTTAATAGAAAGTTGGAATTGCTTACATAAGGGAAAAACTGGTAATGACCTATGACACTGTCTACTGAAAGCAACATTTGAGGAAGCTGCAAAAGCAGTTAATGCAATTCCTTGAAAAGCTGTATAAAGCTATGTCACAAATGAATGATTTATAAATTACTGAACGTCCTTCTCATCTAGAGGATATCTTTTAATCATAGGCTGTAGTTTTCTCTGAGTGAACTCCAAAGAGCCTGCTGCAGAGATACACAGAAATCTGCAGCATGTTAACAAGGTTGGGGTCATTCCAAAGAATGGTGGGGGGAGCAGAAAAAATAAAAAATCCTCACATTCACCATGATTTTACTTTCCAACCAATTTGATTAAATGCACTATGGCTTGCTGGTAGGGTGTGAAAGGTCACGCCTTTTATATGAAAAACTGCAGAATTTTCATTCCTTTAATGTTTCTTTCTTTTTTTACATAGTTAAAATAAACTGTGGTAAAAAGTTTCCCAACAGCCTATGACAGCTCAATTTAGAGGTGAAACCTTTTAATAAAATCTCCTGAAATGAATGCTTTGCTTTATGCACTGTGTTTGTGTTTCCCACTGGAGTGTTTAGCATTGTGAAGCCGTGGTTTCCTTCTTTACTGCTGCAGAGCAGCACCACGAAGGAGAGTCTGGAGCTTTGGAAAAGGGAAGATGCAGCTTAGCTGCTGTAAAATTGTTGATGGAGGAATCTTAATTTACAGCGAAAATGCTTTCCTCTTGACTTTTAAAAAAATGCTATTGTGCATTAATTTACATTGCAGATAATTAATTAAAAATGAAGAAAAATATTCCACAGAGGCTTTTTAGAAAGGACTCTGGGGTCCAGAAATAGTATTAAGAGGGGAACCAATTAAAGATTTATCTGAGAATGAATAATTTTGCCAGGACCTTGGCAGTGGAACTGGCTGAAGTCACATTTGTTGTAGCTTTGCCTGGTTTCATGCACATCCACAAAATCCTTCTTATGTTTGCTAAGGGACAGACATATCAAGGAAGAGGTAATCTTTCCATAAGAAAGCATGCTGCCTGTCTTCCCTAATATGCTGCATAAGTATCACATAAAAAAAAAAGTGGCAGTACTTTTCCTAAACGCCCAAAATTTTAAATGTGTATTTTGTGGAAAATGTAGCTCAATCCCATGCTCAGAAATGCAGAGTTCATGCTCTGGTTGAGAACCAGGATGACAAAAAGGGTGAGGATCAGAGCAGGACCAAGTCTGACAGAAACTCTCTCTTGTTTGAGATTGAATTATATTGAATTATACTGAATCATACTGGCTCAGCCTCTCCATACACATTTTGAGAGCTGCCAAGACCCAAACATCCCATATAATATAAATCACTGGCAGGAAGTATCCCATTGCACAAATTCTGTGCAGTCCCCAAAACCACAGTCCTGCCAGGGTTTTGTTGGTCCAAAAGGAATTGTTATTTTAGCCTTCCATAGTGGCTTGAGAAGATTTTAGCTCTCAGTTGATATAGTTTATATGTACACAGTTGCATAATATATTGTTTATCTTCCTTCCTGTGTTTCTGCAGCTGGGAATATGGAACCTTGGCATGCTGTGGTAGCCTTTCCTAATTTCACACTAAATTTCTTTGGTTTTTTTGCCCAGTGCACCATGAGATACTGGTCCAGAGTTAGGCTGATCTCTGTCTGTTGCCCTCCTTTGGTAGTCATCACCAAGATTTTGGTGTTTGCTCCAGTGTAATGCTAGAAAAGAGACTTCAAAAATATTTATGATTTTATACATCTATTTGTAAATATCAAGGTCACTAAGAATGAGTTACTACTTCCAAGTGCCTAGCTGGTTTTGGCCCTGTGAAGAGTATAGAAAAGCTGCAAAATCTTATTTTTGTATTACCATTCAGAGACTCAAGAGTAAGAGGAAACGTGTACTACCACATTTAACCAAACCTTTTAAATAAACTGTAAAAAACTGTGCAGATTTTCTGGGTGGCACAGAAAGGGAGACTAAACAAAATCTCTCTTAAGATGGACACTTAAGGTTTTCCTCCTTCACTTCCTCTCCCATCCACTTTAATCCCCCTCTGAAGCCGTGGCACTGAGGACTCAGCTTAGGAGTGACCTGATGTAAATCATCTGCTTCCACTTGATCTGTTGCAGGAATAGACCTCAGGCCTGATATTTAAATTGGTATTTCTGAAATAAGATGTTGAATCCATTTTTTAAAAAGACCCACTTTTCAAGCCATATCAGCCCTCAGAAATTTCTACCCTCTTTAGTAAGAAATGCTGAGAGCTCATTGCTTGGAGAAAAAATCAGGACTAAAGAACCACAGCCTAAGTTTTGGAGCATGTCTTAGACTCAAACTTTTCAAAGTCTAGCCCTTACATTTTATGCAAACTGCAAGAGGATAGTTTTATTAATTTCAGCTGGAGGTTATTTTCTCTTTTATCTTATTTTTCAAGGCATGTATGAGCAGAGGGAAAGGCTTCAAATCTATAGCTCATCAACTTTAAGAATTTTTTTTTTAAGGCAGGATTCATATAATGTAGAACACAGGACATTTATTCATTAAACTCTTCCCTGGGGTCCCAGCAACTCCAGCCTTCCTACCATATACTGGGTCGAGGGAGGCAGATCAAGCAAGACAAGGGAAAAAACCCAGCCATTTTCAAGAAGACCTTATTATCTTTTAAGCCTTTTAGGGGTGTATCTCTTCATTCTGTGGTTGTTCTCTCTGCACTTTTCTGACATTGCTCTGCTGCTCAGTAAAGATAGCAGCAATTATGAACAGCAGAAACCATATCACCTCCAAAATAAAAATTAACATCACTTGGCAAAGATGTGTAAATAGTGCTTTCTAAAGATCAACCAAAAATAAAATATAGTCCTGAGAGGTGAAATAGGACACCCTGGCCCATCATACCTTCAAAGAAAAATTATTAATGGCTTTATGGCATAATATCTGCATGTGAGACATCTGAATTTTCTGATACTATATGACTTAATTCAAGTACGTATGATCCTTAAATGTTTTCTGCTTTGAGTGATTACACAGGTAATGAAGGAGACACTGAGACAGGTGATCTGCTGGACCTCACTCTTGCAAACATGAAAAATTGGTTAGGAATGAGAAAGTCAGGGGCAGCCTTCACTGCAGGAACCATGAGATGGTGGAGCCAAGCATTCTGAGAGGGGAAAGAGGCAGAAAAGCAGGATCACAGCACTGGGTTTGTAAGGAGCAGGGCTTGCCTTTACAGAGACCTGCTTGGAGAAATCCCATGGGATGTGGTCCATGGGAGAAGAAAGGCCCAGGGAAGGTAGGTACCTTTGCAGAGTCACTTCTGCCAAGCTCAAAGACAGCCCATCCCAAAGCTCAGAAAACCAAGTCAAGGTGACAGGAGGCCTGAGTGGATTGAGGAGAAGGTAAAACTCATAAAATTCAGCCATGAGAAGGAAAAACAGGGGAGGTGAAAGCAAGGAATGCACAGACTCAGGTATGCCAGGATGGGAAAGCCAAAGCCTAATTGGAGCTGAATATGGGTATGTGAAAAGTGAAAGGAAAAGCAGTGAAAATGTGGGCTCAATGCTCAATGAGTCAGGAGACTGTGACAGCATTTATAGAAAAGGCTGAGGTCTTCAGTGCCTTGGTCTTGACTGGTAAGAACTCAGTTCAGCAATCCCAGGCCTCTGAGATGTGTGGGAAAGACTGGAAAAAAATCCTGATTTACCCTCAGGGAAGTGGTGGGGGTAGATATCATTAAAGTATACTTGAAAAATGCAAAATTTTTCAAATTTTAAAATATGAAAAATTTCAAATTTGAAAAATACACAGCTGCATGGTACCTGATGGGATGCACAGCAAGAGCCAAGACAGAAGCTTCAACCAAAACCACCTTGAGTTTTAGGCTGTTTCCCATAACAGGGTAGGGGGGATGTTTAAAGCACTAAAACTTGCTCCCAGACATTGAACTGTTGGAACAGCAGCATGTACAGAAGCTTCCTGTTTGGTGGAAACATTTCCAAACACAGATTTAGAGCAGTTCAAGCTGTGGCTGTGCCTGCCTTTGCCCTCTGCTGTATCCTGTGTGGAAAGAACTCCAACTGGCAAACAGAGATGCCCTAAAACCAACAGCATCCCAGCTTCTTGTAGCTGTTTGTTACAGCTGTCTACAGCTGTCACCCACAGGCTGCAGAAGAAAGCTGTTTTCAGGCAAATCCTGCACGCCTAGATCATTTTTGAGAAAACTTATTTTTTTTCAGTAAGTGTTCTGCGTTATTTTTCTGAATCTGTTTTGCAACTGGATAATAAGCCAAAAAATGTTGATTCCATTGTGTTCTACAATCTCAATGACCAAAGCATAATGTATTCCTTTTTCCCCTCAAACCATTTAAGAGGCAGGTAATTTGAACAATTCTAGCATCTTCCTTGCTTTTGTACTCGCACGGTAAAAGCTAAAATTATGCACAAGATTCATCAAAGCTGAGCTGTGCTGCTAAGAAGTGTGTAACTCAGATATAGAATGAGCCATTTAAAGAAGTTATTGATGCCAACATTAAATTTACAATTATTCATAAAAGAAAACCATTTGAAGAATTCCCCATGCTGCAAGTACACAAAATAGTTTGCTACGCATAAGAAGTTACATTTATTAATAGCCTTTTTTTGCCAGAATCTCATTTCACCAAAGGAAACCTCATCCTCCAATGGGAATAGGAATCACATGAACGTCACAGTTGCTACAAGTTTATTCACCATAACAAAAAAAGGCATCCAACTATCTGATAAAAATGATGTTTCAAAGAAGGCAGTTGTCTAGAATGTAGGACACAAGAAAACTTGGATGTAAAAAACTTTTGTAATTAATGAACATTATTAACTACACCTTTTATTCCCCCCTTGGGTTCATACATACTGCTAGAAACATTTCATGCAAATCTTGTTTCTGTATAATTTATGTTACATATGCTGTCAAAATTTCTTTATTGAGGATGTTTCACTTATTCTCTTGTATATATATATATATATATAGAGAGAGAGAGATCATATCTAGGTCCTCAGCTTTTCAGCCAACTGGGCTACTATCCTATTTCAAAACTTCTTAAGAAATATCATGATTATGCTGAATATAGTCTTCCTGTGGCCCTAGGGATGGGCCACCATCACAACCTCCTTGTTTTTTTAAAGAAATCTCTGAGAGTTTGTCAAAGTCTTCTAAGGAATAAGGAATTCTCAGTTTCTGCTTTGAAGCAGCCCTTCCATAACAGGCTTCTACTTTTTGAATGTACAAGCTTCTAACTTCCTTTGCTGGCCTGGAGTATTTTCAGGCATCTCCTGTCCAAGGCAGGATCTCAAATACCCCAAAAGGCAAGACCAGAACCCCACTTCCCTTAATTTTCATGATCCATACAAAGCATTCAGGATCAGAGACCAAAACCATTGGAAAAAACCCTGCAAATATGGCTCTGGAGCAGTATAAAAAGGCATCTTTGTAAAGTTAGGGCACCTTTTTGAATATGTGTTCACATCATTTAGTGATAAACTTTTGCTTAGAAAAATACAGCTCTGTGGTTTTGAAGTGGTCATCTATGAGTACTCAATTAAGGAAATTGTGCCTACATCTGAAAAACTCAGAATTAATGAATAGCATGGAATAATTAATAAAATCTGACATTTTGTAAATTCTGGTTCTGGTTTATTGCCAGCATAAGCAGTAAGTAGCCCTAGCCTGTGCTCTGATTTTCTATTAGTGGTTAAAGTCCATTAAGCATGCTCCTAAACATATCCTGGTTTGTTTTCATCTGAAGGGAATAAACTTCTCTGGTTGGAGACCTCACCACAGTGTAAACCATGAGAGCATGGACTAGGATTTCTGTGTCAACCCACTGGCCTGGCCAGGGCTAAAACCCTGCTGCAGATGCACCAGGACACAGCTCAGGGCTTTGGATATCTTCTATTGCATCAGGAGCTGCTGCTTTTATCTGATTTGAGGTTGTTCAGTCTGCATTCAGGGGAACCTTGACACACTTGTGCTGACTTTCATGGCTCTGACTTGGGTCTTTGGGTGCTCGTGACCTAAAAAAGCTGCCTGAGAATGCTCTGTGCTCAGAAGGAATCCCTGCCTCGTGGTATTCATAGTTCAAGAGTGGTACTGTCAGGTCAATTCTCTACTTTTACATTAAGCACATATTTTCTTCCTTCTTGCATTACCATCTCCATAACAACTCGTCCTCAGCCTATTCCAGGACTTACCCAGGCTGCCTAAAGGGCAGTCAAAATGACTTCTTTTGCCATGCATGTCCATTTTATTTACTGTCTAATGCAAAATAATCTCCTCCCCCCTTTTTTTTTTCTTAATTTTTTAATTCCAGTATCAGTTTCACTCACCAGGTCAGGCTGCTCTAAGACCTCCATTCTAGAAGCTCACATGAAGATGAAAATGGCAGAACAGGCATATGAATCTGGCTTCTCACAGCAGATGGATGTCTTAACTACTGACTCTTCTGAAATGAATGAACTCTGTTCTCCTCTTCTTCTTCCCACTCTCGCTGGAAATTAAAATCTGGACCTGTGAAATTTTTTCCAATTAAAGTTTCAATGATTTTGGCATGTTCTAACAAAACCATTGCATCAAAAATGCCTTATACATAATTGGTTGAGCCAACAGATGTCACATTATGGCTTAAGCCCTCCTGAGCAATAAGGATCAGAAAGTGGCATTTTTAATAAAAGAGCTTTTTCGTCAGTAAACCCGAGACATGACCAGTAGATAGATTAATGTCTGTGTGCATCCAAGTTGCCCACAGATGGTAGAATAATCTTGGACTGGTTTTCTTGGGCAATGACTTGAGATTTTCTTCATAAAACATTTTTCTAAAAGCCATTAAGGTCTGTCAGATTAAAATAAAATCTGCAATGCCTTGAGGAGTCAGCAAAAAACCCACAAAATTATAAAATTAATTTCTGTTTATATGTCAAACTCAACTCTGTTTTCAAAATATAACCAGTAGCTAATTTTCCAGTAACCACTCTTATAGGCACTTGATGAAAATCTATTGTGTAATTACAATAATATTTCCAATATATGCTTATCCAACATTTTCAGGTATCTTATCACACTTTCAAATCATTCTTGATCTAAACCTAAACCACAATAAATAACACATTATGTCCAAGGACACATTTGGTCATTTGATATCATAATTTTGAGAAATGCCACTTATGTTTTGGAAGCAAAAGAGAGTACCCTGTTTCTCATTGTCTTTGAGCAGATATTTCCTCCATTGTATAGCCATGTGTAGAGCCATTCCCCATGGGATTTCAGACCATTTTCCTTTTTGGCTGTTCCTACCCTGACGTGCTCTGTGCCAATTCAACCTTGTTCTATTTGCATCCATGTGATAGGATTGATCATGCAGCAAGTGTGTTCCCATAGTGGAGTAATTTTTACAGGGCTAACAATTGTGCTGTGTTAAACTCATCTGAGAGCCAGAGAAGGAAAAATCCTCCATGATTCCACTAGCTGGTCATGCCAAAGAATTAATTCTAAAAACTAAATTAATTTACATAAACCCCATCTCTCCCTGCTATTTTTTGTGATCAGCATTAGATTATTTGTTATACTCTGTTGTCAGATGTCACTGGCAGAGTACCAGCATCAGAGAGTGGCTTTGCTTCCAGCAGAAGGAAGTTTGGTAACCTTGACAAATTTTCTTTGGTTGCCTCTACAAGAATTACATGCTACTGTGGCCAGAGCAAGCAGTGAGCTGTGATGCATTTTGTTGGAGGCTTTGTTGTCTATCCTTATCCAGAATAGGAGGGAGTAGATGATTTATGCATCTATTAAGCTATGTATTAAATATCTATAGAGTACATGTTGTCTTGTTTGCATGTATATATATACATCCAAATATATATTTTTATATATTATATTTTATATATATATATATAGGTATATACACATGTATAAATATATACAGGCTGCATAAATAGCAAAACTGATGTTTGTGAAAGCCCCCAAAACAAAGAAAAGAGAGGTGGAGAAGGTGGAACAGTTTTCTGATGTAAGTTGAAGAAGCATCAAATAACCTGAGGAATGATGGCAGGTGTCTGGAACATGGCCCAGAACACCCAGAGGATCAGAACACAAGCAGGAGGATTTTGGTGGTCCACAGGCTTCTAGCACAGAGATAGATAACACACAGAGTTTTCTCTAAAGACTGTTCTGCTAAAGAGAGCTTTAGCATGTCTGAGACTCACAGGAGACAAAACCCCTCACCACCTCCTATTCAGGATGACAACAGGGAGGAACAGGAGGATGAACATCAGAATGACCATTTGTGCAGGTTTTTGCAGTTTTACTTGGTATGTGAGAGTTTCCAAAACCCTCTTCTCACCTTGTTTCCCCCCACCTGCAGTTCATCCATCCAGGAGGACATTTTCCCTTCCATGGTGGGGCTTTATTTCCTCCCAAAATTCAAGCCTCCATGAAAAAGTCCGCCCTTCAAAAGCTCAGTGAAAACCAAAGCCTTTCAAGAGAAATTAACTTCAGCTTCATTAAGGAGTGGAAGGTTTTTGGTTTTTTTTTAAGGAAAAACATTGGGTTGAAAAACTAACAGCCAGCTCTAGATCATGGCACAGTGCAGTCATGTAGTGCTTAAAAGCTAATTGCTCATAAAGATGAACACTCCTTTACATGTGCTACTGCCACATCCTTCACCCAACTTCAAAAGAAGGGGCTTGGAACTGAAGATAGCCTCTAAACTCCTAAATGTTTTTCCTCTGCTCAGATTTCTTTACAGTCCGCACAGGAGAGTTATTATATTTCTCCAACTGACAGCAAAGACTGAGCCAAAGTCTCCTCCTTCTCCTGATTTACAGGAATATAATAATTCTCAAGTCAACTGAGCTAAAACTGGTGTAAACAAGAAGAACCAGGCCCCCAGGACCAGGAGTACTGCAGGAGCAGTCATCACTTTTAAAACATGGCAAGGTTTCAGAAAAGCACTGCAGATGCTTTGGCTCTGTCCCTCGTTCAAGCTGAGCTCTGCTCTTTGCTGCTGCACTTTGCTTATTTCCACCAAGTCTCTTTAGGCATTCATGCTAATACCTTGTACTTGATAGGAGTTGAGTGTTTCATAATTAGGCACGCATACATGAAATACCCAAAACTACGTTAAGCTTAAACACATTTTCAAAAAGTTGTAAAACACTCTTGCCAGATTCTGTACTCTCAAATGGATTAATCTGAAAAACAACTGGGACTCAATTTAGACCTTCCTGGCAGCAAGCAGGAGAAACGTCAAGCCCAATATTTTACTTTATTGAAGACCCTCTTAGGAGTCCATCAGAAGGAACTCTATCTGCCTGGTAGCCAGCGATCAGTGGGAGGTAATATTTAGTTTATTAATGTGGCTTTGATATTTTTTTTTCCACACTGTTGATGAATAGTAGTAAACTAAGACCTTGATCCAATTTCCCCTTCTCCCTTTCTGCAAAAAAGGCAGTGAAACATGGATAAAGTTAACAAGATCCTGCATAATATCAAACTGCATTTGGTAGGTCCCAAGCTTACCAGGCACAGAGTTTATTTGTACACTAAGATTTCTGCACTAAGTCATATGCACAGAAACTGAACACAATTTAACAGACCCTGTGCTGAAGTCAAGGTTAATTTTGAAATAACCCTTCAGTCTCAAGGCAACAGTATGGATTAGTAAGTGTTTTTGTTGCACAGAAGAGTGGCTTTCACTGGTACTTGACAGAGCAGGTAAACCACTGCAGAGTTCTGATCATAAATAGGCTGCAGCTTAGTTACCAGCAATGGATTTTAACAATAAAAGGAGCCAATGCAAACGGCAGAAAGTTTTTTGCCATGTTTTCTTGTCAATAAATCAGAATGAATCACAGATTCAGGCAGAGATGCTGTCTCAAATGTTATGATTCATGTCTCCCATCACATTACTTTTGACTTATGCTGTTATTTGTGGGGTCTAAGGTTGTGTTCCTGGGGAGTGAGAATATGGTGGGGCTAAAACAGCTGACTGGGGTAAAACTCAAGTGGAATAAACACTCAGAGCATGAGAACACAGCAGAAAGTGAAGGCAGGAGCTCCTGACTAATCCTGTATGACAGTGAAGGACATATGGAGCTCCTGACTTCCAGGGATGACTTCAGTGGGGCTCTGGAGTGCCTAGCTGCTACTGGCAGAGGAGTGAGCACTTCACAGGCCATTCCACATAATTGAAAAGCTAACAGGCAGGCAATTAATGTTGTAGAAAAACCTTCAGACTGATGCTCTGGCCTTCAGCAGAGAGATACTTCACTGATGAAGTCTGGATTGCATAAATATCCAGGCCATGCAGATGAAGTTTTCTGTGCTTGGTTGTAGCCTGCACTCCATGCTAAGGGTGTTAATGAAAGGTGATTTACTTTCCACCAAGGACAAAATGAGGAGGGGTGTGATCCTAAGTGAAAGTTTTCATAACTTTCAGTAGCAGATGGAAACTTGGAACTTGGTTTCCAACAGAGCAGGAAAGCAAAGACCAAGAAGAGACAGAAGTGGTGTGTATGTCAGCATCTGTGGCAAAGTGAGCTAGCTCCACTAAGGCTTGGGATTTTGCAATGATCTCAATAAATGGGGAACTGATCCCAACAAAACTGGAAGATAATGATACATCTGCAGTTAAGAAGCAGAAATAACCACTGGCCAATGAACTTAGAAATACAGATATAATTAAAAAAAAACAACAACCAAAAACTAACTTACAGAAGTACAGCAGTTGTTCACAACACTTGAAAGACCCTTATGAATATGCAATCTCAAGTGATAAGGGAGAGAAAACATTAATTTGAATTGTATTAATGTGTCCAAGTCTAAGCAATTAAGCTTGTTTCCATCCTTCTCTCCATTTTGAGGCAAGCAGAAGTTCAGGAAATAATGAGTGCTTGCAATGATTTATTGACTCACTGGTGGCTTAAGAGGATGTCAGAAACACTTATGGTTTTTGTCTCAAAATTAGGAAACAACAATTAGACTGTGCAATACAAGCATCTACATAGGAAAGGAATCACTTTATCACATATGATAAACATTGAATAAAATACTTAGGAAAGGTGGTCCTAACTCTGACCTCTGATTCAAGAAGTGGTGTGCCCAGAAGTGGATTATTCCTAAGGGAAAAGTGTGATTCTTAGTGATTTTTTAATTTTTTTTTTTTAATATTAGAAAGGATACAATTTGAAGAACCAAGATCTAGAAGTTTAAAGTCCTCAGAAAAAGAAAACCAAGTCTACCTTTAGTGGTAACATAGAACTCCTTTTTCAACAATATTTTAAGATTGTTTTATTCCTTCCCCTATATTTTGGGGTCTGCTGTAAGACATCTGTTCCTTAAAATGGCTACTTCTGTTATTACATATTGGTAGCTCTAATAAAATTGTGTTTATCCACAGATATATAAAACAAACAGCATTTTTCTAGTATTTATATATAGTATTTACAAAAAAGGTTTCCAGTGTGGAAGTCAATCCAACCTAATCACAGATTTTCTGTCACATTTACCTTGGTACCAGGACTTCTATCCATCTAGGAAATTATTTCTTGTAGAAATACAGGGCCAAATTCTCCTGTCAGTTACACCAGTATGCACTTGGAGAGCCTCCAAATTAGCTAAAAATCAACAGAGGTAGCTTAATATGGTCTGGTGTAAATCAGAAGAGTATTTGGCTTCTGATCTTTTGATAATTATTCAAGAGTAAACAGCTCTCAGTTGCATCACAGGAGAGCCCTGGAATGTGAAATATCAGAAAATCGCAAATACACTAAAACCATAAAATTAAGGAATGTAGCACAAAATGCCCCTTGATTGCTGCTCCACCCATTGTCATTTTTTGGCAGAATACCCTTTTTGAGCACTGACCTGTGCTAGGACACCCCCAGGATGCTGGTTTATTGTGTTTGGTACCTCGTAGCTGCCAGTGCCTTAGGAGATGAGAGTTTGTAGCAACACATGGCAAGAGGGGATCTGCACACCCATGCTTCATTACTTCCTGACCTTTCAGATGATACCCAATTGAAAAAGGATCAGCTTTTACATCTGGCAAAAGCCTAATTTACTAATGTGCTGTGCTCCTGAGTCACTGCTGCAACATGACTGCTGAACTTGGATATCTTGACCCCTCTCAGTTCATTGTTGCTCAGTTATTTACTTTTGACATGCACCCAAAACCTTGGTGTTGCTTTGGGAGCTTCAAAATTTGGGGTGGAGGCACTTTATATTTGAAGTGAGAGAAAACCAATGATGAATTTTTAACCCAAAATTCTCAAGGCAGTCATTTACCAAAGGGAAAAAAAAAAATAGAAACAAAGCAGCAAAAGAAACACCAGACAAGCCCCATAACAGAACAGGAAAAAAACAAACAAAAAAATACAAAAAATACCCACAAAAACTCAACCTCATATACTGCCAAGAAATTTAATTTGGCTCAGAGCCTCAGCATGTTAATTAGGTCATTGGTTCCAGAGTCTTCTTCCCACAGTACCTTTAGAAGGAAGGAACTGTGGGTTCCATGTCCCACCTGCCTGTCCCACCAGCTCTCTGACCCCACACAAAGAAGGTTATCTGAACTGGACCAGGGAGGGGAGATCAACCTTGGCTTTAACTCTCACTAGAAATGCATATTTTCAGTTAATATTTTCTTCTGTTATTTTAAGTCATCTCAGTTTCTGAGATCCAGTTCACTTCTTAAACCACAGAAGTGTTGGTGCAGAGGTGGCTGCACAGGAGTGAGGATATGGGAGGGAAAGCTCAGGGTGGTGGCAGTGTCAGTCTCTATTGGCTCAAAGTCACAGTGGCCACAAGATAGTGTTTCATAGAAAACATATGTAATGACATCAAAAGAAACTCTTTTCAAAAAGTTAAATGTCATCATGTGGTCACATATAAATTCTGCTCCATTATTAGCCATCTGCTTCTTCTAAAAGTTACCCATTTCAGAGCTTGAAGCTATTAACCCACCAAATTTCATTTCTGGAGTGGGTTCCTTCTCCCAGCTTTTTCTTATACATATAAGACTGTAATCATAGCCTGAATATCTGGATTACTGAAACACAGAGTATAATATATAAAAAATTATTGTAGAGATTTTTTTTTTGCATAAGAGCTCCAGTGAGCAGTGTAACCTTACACCTTCCTTTGGTAATTTTTTTTTTTTTATTTGCCTATTTTTAAGGGTGGGATTTTTCACAACTGGCTAGTATGGTGTGAGCTCAATCCCTTTTTTGAAAACTTGTGCCTGAGTGACTGTCCCGTGCTCTCCAGCACAGCTGCTCCCTGTGCATGTGCATGTTGGGTCTGATCAGGTCCTCAGCCAGCAGCATTCCCTGACACGATCTCTGATTTGAAAGGCTTGGCCTGCTTGGCTTTCTTGTAATGGGATTTAGTGAGTTTTGCCTCAGTAAACTGGGACAAAACCCAACAGCTGGTTGGGAAATAGGTCTTTCAGTGTCAGAAATCACTTTACCAGTAGTAAGCAATACATAAATTACCAGTCAGCTTTTAACTTAGAACTGCTTCTTCTACACTTAAGAGAGGGCAAGTCCCAGGTTGGCCTCCACCACATCTTTTTGTTTGTGCAGCCAAGAGGATGGAGAGGACAGAAGCATTAGCCCCATGCTGGTGCCAGCTATTCCACACATTTCCACATCCTTCAAATGATTTTGTTTCCATCAGTAGGCAAAATGGGTTCTACCTTCAGTACATGCTTTACAAACACCTTGGGTTATTTCTTTGAATAATATGTCTTAGATCAAAAATTATCAAAATCAGGCTCATCTGCGCTTTGAAAACAGTTCTGTGATTAACAAAGTTTGCTGGAAAATCCTCTGGAATCTCCATGGCCAAAGGCAAGAAGTCTAGATTTCTCCCAAGACAGATATTCTAAAAGTCCTCTCAAATACAGAAGGCATTCTTCTCCCTGTAGTCACACACTCCCAAGGCTTTAAAAATGGACAAAGAACCAAACAGCTTCCTGAGGACAGGTTGGGAATACTCTGGGAATGATTCCTTGTCATCTGCAAAAGCAAGTTTTACTTTCTGCCTTCATGACTCAGTCAGAGATGCTCCCCATCCATGTCAGCACCATCCACATTCCATGCAAAGCTGCCATCCTATGGATGTAGCTGAAAATTGACTAAATTGAAATAAAGAACTGGGAGTGCAAGCTGCAGAAAAAAGTGGGAAGAAATCACACGGTATCTGAAATTTTCTGAACCAATTGTACTGGGATTATCATATGTCAAAACTTGTAAATTTGGCATTGCAATGCAAAAGCTCCAGTCCAGCAACAAATGTTGAACATCCCTATCAACTATTTCTCTTTATTTGGGATCCATGAAAGCAAAGTCAGTGGAAAAGAACGAAACTGAAGCCCAAATAAGAAAGACTATGCTGAACTGGGTGTGTAGGCAATACAAAAAGTCTGTCCCATGTATTCTTAGAAAATTGTGGTATCTTTTATCATAGGCATTGCCATTTCACAGAGATGGAGACCACACATTTAATTCTTTTCTATAGGTTTTTTTAAAAGGTGGTTTCATGCTACTCTCTGAGGAGCAGAGCTGGTTAATTGTAGCCCTGCTGGATTCCACATATCACAAAGGGCTCAACAAGAGCTAAAGAAAGAGAGTTTAATCAGATCTGGAAAAGATGGTTCTTAATGGAAGTGAATTCTGCAGAGGATGATAATCATTAAAACTGAGGAGTTAATCAAAAATCCTAAAACAAGAAGGGAAATTTGAAGCATCCAGGAAACATTATCCTACCTTCTTAAAAAGTAGGTGAAACAAAGAAAAGCAGGATTAATAAAAGGTTTTAAAAGCAAGACACAAAATGGTTATTTCTCTGTCACCTCCTCAGCCACAGAAAAGGGGAAGTTCTGATTCCTGAGTCAGAATCACAGGACAGGTTATTGCATGGTGATTACTTTGAGACGGTGATTAAAGGAGTAATTTAAAACACTAGGATTACTAAAGGAAAGGGGAAGTTAAAACTGCCTTGGGAAAATTATTCCACATCCTCTACAAAAAGGAAAATAACCTATCCTTGAATGCCACTCTGGAGGACATAATTAAAGAGGAATGAGAGCTCCCTAACAAAGGAAAGTGTTTTAATGGGGCAATACATGAAACACGGTGCCACAGAAAGGGAGAAGCAGGAGTGTGTGGGTGTTGGGGAGGGACTGGGCTCAGTCCCAGCTCCAAAGGCAAATTGTGGCCCCAGAAAACCAGGGGGGAGTCCCTCCAACACAGCATCAGTGCCCTGTGTGCCCCTCGAACAAGGACATGGAAGGCACTTCTGAGGCTAAACGATGAGACTGCAGCTGCTTCTTTGCTGACGCCCTTCTTGGCCACCTGCTTTGCCAAGATGATTTTTGCACAGCGTCATGAGATAAAAGAATGAGCCTGTGCTAAGCTTAAACATGCTAAGTCACTAAAATGTAAAATATTTTTGTCCCCAATTATCAGTACTAATGGCTTCCTGTCTTCTACAGCTCTCTTGCTTTGAGTTTTCAACCTTGGTTTTCAACCTTGACCAGCTGGATAAAGCCCAGGGCTGCCAATGGTGTGATTTCAGTGTTGTCCCTGCTTGGAGCAGGAGGTTGGACCCCCCTGAATGTCAATGACTTTCTGTCTCTCTGGCTAAGGTCACTGTAAAGTGGCTGCTCCATAACAGAGTCACATTATCACACTGATTTTAGAGAAGATCTATAACAAGGTAGAACAGAGTGCTGAAGGCATACAGTGCTCCTACTAACTTTTGAGTGTTCTTGAAAACATAGATGAAAATACTTTGGACAAATCATATATTTAGGAAAACATTTTGATTAAACAAAACATAAAAAGCATCTCCCCAGAGAGCAACAAAAATAGAAAGTTAAGGCAAATTCTTATTGGGGTGTGAAATGAAACCTAATTTAGAAGAAATGTCCTTAAAACTGATGCTTATGTCTTGAAGCAGTAGCCCCAAACAGCAAGAAAAGCTAATGTAAATCCCACATTACTAAGTTTAGGGGGTTTTTGGCCCTGCAAGCATCCCATCTACCTGATAGCTTGTTACACCCTGAGTTTATTGTACATGACTCTCATACCACTATTTAAGGTATTAATTTTCAGACTGCAGCCAGAAACATGAAGTCTTGGGCCACAATAACTGGTATAATGGCATCTCATCTTCATAATAGGATTTTTTTTTTAAGCTGCATACCTTATCAACCCATCCAGCAGGCAACAGCTTCCATCAAAAACTTAAACCTGCAGCCATGGCCTTAACCTGTTCCTTGGGAGCCCAAGCACTGTGGGATTGCTCACTCTAAGGGCATGTTCTGTGAAATATTACACTTTTCAATAACTCTGGGCACACTCACAGCACCCACCTGCACCACCCCAAAGCTGTGCCCCCCCTGTGTGAGCCACATTGTCCCAGCTCCTGCAGAGCACAGCAGGGTGACAGCAAGGGCTGCTGCCTCTTCTTGCCCAAAGCATGGGGCAGACCCACATGGGAATCTCCAGCAGGGCCAAAACCTATTTCTCCTCCCCAAGGCTAGAATCAGAAACATCAGGGATAGCTCTCTTTATATTTACCCCCATCTGAAACTCTGCTCCAGCTGTTTGCATCCAGAAAATACCAGTAAAAGACACACTCATCTCTGAAGACACTGTAAAACAAACACTGCTTTTTGTCCTTAAACAAGGAAATTGACACTACAGCACTTTGAGCAGCACTTGAGAGGAAGGGCCTGATACCCACAGCCTATAAACCCCAGTCACTTATCCAACATGTATATGCATGGGTCATTATCTTTCCTGTATTTCAAACCAACATTTTGCAGGAGAGCATCCATTTTCCAGAAAACATTATACAAAGGTCCTCTATTTAAACCCTGAACTTTAAGCTTAATGGCTACCTCAATCACATTCACAGGGGGAATATCTTCTTACTCAGCATTCAAAATCACCAAGTTCCTACAGACCTGCAAGAAAGCATTTTAAAACTGCTTATGGCCTCTTAACCAGCTACATTTCCTTCCTACACATAGACATTTGCAGAACGAAAATATCAGTTATACATCTGCATCAGATCTAAGAGACACAGGTATGAAAGGCACACTCCTGTGCTTTATTGCCATTTATACCCACCCACCCACCCACGCTGCAGCACAGTTAATTTTTAAACTATTGTGTGTCTTATAGTGCAGCTGTCTAAATAGAACTTGGTTGCAAACTATTTTCTTAGCTGGTATTCAAATTCTTCTGTCTTCTCACAGATTTGCCAGCTAAATCCTCCTGCAGTTGAACACTAGCTCACTAATATTTGGCTCGTTCTTCCCACATTCAAGCTGCCCACATTCAAAACGTCTGCAGAGTTTCCTCCCACCCTCTCCTCCTGTTCCTGTCTCATGGATTAGTGTTGCCACATCACCCAGATTTCTTCTGGTGGTTTCTCTTCCCCTCCTGATTTACCTCTCTGCACAGGACCCCTCCACAGTCACTGGGACAAATCCTCTGTCCTGTATGTATTGGTAACCACCAAACCTGGTGGTTCTGAACAGATGGACTTGACAGCAAAGAACCAATTTTTTATTTTTTTTTGTGACTACACATTGCTGTTCTACTTTGCTTGGACTTTTAAAAAAAAAGAGTTGTATCTCAAAATAAACCAGTTTACCCAAAACTGATAAAAACAAGATTTATCTGCAACAAGTGTTGTAGATAAAACTTAATCTTTCTGAAAAGGAAGAGTTTCTCAGTGCCTTTTATTTTAGTATATATTCCTTGCTGAGTTATTTTTGATTTTTTTCTTTGCAACTTAATTAAAACCAATTAATTTTTCTTTGAACATTGTCATTTAAGCAAAAAAAAAATCTCCTCTGAAAAAGACTAAGATTCAAGTATTTTTGAATCTTTGCTTGTTTCCTCCTCTATTTTATTTTCTTTTTGCAAAATTAAGAGGACAGAAAAAGATAAAGAACAAGGGGTATAATAATCACTGTATTACTTAATAGTCACAAGGGTATAATACTCACGAGGGGTAATAATACAGGATTCTTGAATAGTAAAAAAAAGAATATTTATTAAAAACTAGTAGTTTTCTGTTAGCACAAGGATTCCAGTTGGCAGTCTTAAACCAGTTCCTTTCTTTAGTATTACGCACAGCAATCCACATTTTCTCTATGCCCC
>JANCRA010000109.1:1092500-1135000 GCA_024362935.1 Setophaga petechia | reverse complement strand
TGGGATGCACTAAGACATGGTATGGAAGAAAAGAAAAGGGAGCAAATAGAAGGGGACAGTAAATCAGGCAACATTTATTTTGCACTTTTTGGGGTCCAAAATTTCCCTGCGACACAAGCTGTGTATGTTTAATAGAAAAGGAGCTATGTAACCCTTTGTTAAAATCAAACATCTACTTAAGGATTGTTTGTAAGCAAAATCAAAACTTAGAAAGCAGAAAAAAAAAGCTACAGTTTTAAAACTTCAATGCTCTAGAGACTAATAAATGGCTGTCCATTTTGAATAGATTCCAGTACTGACGTGTTGTCTCATCAGTAAATAAAGATGTTAACAGTTTACTTTTCTTGACAATTAACAAATTGTTTTTAAATATCAAGACCAAATGTTGGCATTCTCCATAAATCTCTGCATCAAACAGGTGCCCACAAGATACGCTTGCCAGACTTAAGTATATATGAAAGCCAAATATAAATACAGTTATCATAGAGCTTTCAGTACTCAGAGCCAAATTCAGCACTGATGTAATATCTCTGAATAAAGTTATGTGTCCTCAATGATGAAACTGGCTCTTTCTTTATAAACAGGTTCCATAATTCAAACACAACACTGCTTTTGTTTTCAGATAACATGGAAGTAAATACTTTTCACCATTCAAATTCATTAAGCAAAGTGGCTTGTAGTTCAAGGTGGAAGAGAAGAGAAAGGCAAAGAAAGGCAAAAAGACCCTGTCCTATTATGAAAGGGAATGCCCTTCACATGCTTAAAATCTTCAGTTTTATTTAATGATTAGTTCTGAAAGATATTTTCTTAGTCTGGAAGTCAAATTTCTGGTGGGTGCCTTCTCTGGGCCAAAAAATTTAACTTCAAATGGAAAAATACTTTGCAGCTGAAAAAAAAGAATACTTTTAAAAGCTGATAGCTGTCTCAGTTATGGATATCTGAGGAAATTTAGAAACAAAAAGGACTGAGATGCAGAGGTTTAAGAAAAATGAGGGAGGCTGAGGCCACCAAATGGTGGCCAGCAGGTCCAGGGGGTTGACCATGCCCTGTACTCCACTCTGCTGAGATCCCACATGGAGTGCACATCCTGCCCTGGGGTGCTCAGTGTAGGAAAGATGTCCTGGAGCAGATCCAGAAGAATTAGCCACAAAGCTGATCAGAGGGATGGAGCAGCTCTCCTGTAAGGACGGGCTGAGAGAACTGGGGCTGTTCAGCCTGGAGAAGAGAAGCTCTGGGGAGACCTTAGGGCAGCCTTCCAGGACCTAAAGGGGTTTTAAGGAAGATGAGGACAGGGACTGCTGCAATAGGACAGTGGATAATGGTTCTACATTATAAAAGGACAGATTTAGACTAGATATGACAAAGAGGGTGGTGAGGCACTGGAATAGGTTGCCCAGATAAGATGCTCCATCCCTGGGAATATTCAAGGCCAGGTGGGACAGGGCTCTGAGCAACCTGATGGAGTTGATGGCCCATCAGGTGGAGGTTAAACCAGGTGACCTGTAAAGGCCCTTTCTGACCCAAACCATTCTGATTCTGTTATCTAATGGCAGGTGTTCATAGCCTATACTCAGAGAAATTGAAAAAGTTCTGGATGGGGACAGTTCAAACAGATTGCCTTTGCAGGTCACATGTTGAGGACATCTCATCCTCCATGTAAGGAAAAAAAAAAACAACAAACATTTGCTGTATCAGGTATTATTCAAAGAGATCAAGATTTTTTTAAAAATTTTTCTTACTCCTACCTCTGTCTCCCTGTAGCACCCAGGTATTTCTTTCCCATTCCTGGTCTCTTAACCCTTTCTGGAAGCTACACAGTATTCCATTCCCCCCACAGCTATCACTTAGTCAGCTTAAGTGATTCCATAATAGAATATATTAAAATTCTTATCTTTGAGCTGCCCTGATGTATCATCATACAACAGGATCTGTCACTATGTTTGAACATCCTTATTTAATATGTTAGGATGTTATCTGCAATATGTCATATTGCTGTCCCTGGCTGTACCCTAATACATGAGGAAAAGCAGTGGGAAGAAAACACCCAGGCTGAGCAGGGGTGGAGGAACAAATCCTGAAAAAGCACTGGGAATTTGACCGAGTTCACAAAAAGAGGTGTAAAATATTTTCCAGTAGAGTAACATTTGGACTCTATGAAGTTTCTCTTTCTCCTCACTGTAGGAAGATTGAGATGATTCAACAGCAGCAGTATTTTTAAGAGTACTTTTTAAAGTAGTATTAAAAAAATGTGTAATAATTTTGAATGTAGGCTATGAATGAGCTGTGTAGCAATACTCAGTGAGGCACTCAGAATCAGAACAGAAACTGAATATCCAGCAAAATTTATCATGCAATTAGATGTTATTTGGCTATATTCCTGCTATTCCTTATTTTCTCTTTGCTGAAGAGTAAAACCTGCAGTAGTCAGTGTCAGCTATAGTGGTCTCACCCAGATGTGTGCAAAATGTAAACATGAAATTAACATATCTTAAAATGTTGGCCCTTTTAAAAGACTATGTTAATATACTTTAAATTGGGCTAAAAACATCTGCTCAGGAGGAAATCGATCAGTTACTTGTACTGAGAGAGTGAAGGAAAGAAAAAGGTAATACTTTCATTAAAAATAGTGATTACTGAAGCATTACTGATCTGTTCTCACTCACATCAGTGCTCTAATATTTGTTAGGACAGTGGAACACATGAGCACCCTGTGGTTGAGATTGCCAAGAAAATTCCTTTGGGCTTTGTTTATACTTTTGATAAATTCAGGTAATAACAGAGATAAAATATGTTCTGATAACTCAATTTACACATGAATTAATCCAACAAAAACATTTGTAATAAAAATAATCAGATATTGTCACAATTAACGCCATTTTGTGGAAATGTGAAGGGCAATACAGCAAACAAGAGTTTTGGTTGCACGGATTTAAGACCTTGGAAACTCTCAGAGATGAGCCAAATGGCAACAGCAAAGTCAAACACTGGCTTTGGCATGGCATCTGTCTGGTAAATATGGATGTCTGTGTGCTCCATCATCTTGTCAAGGGACAGTAACCAGTGTGGAGTTCAGAGGTAGAGATGTGCATGGGCATAAACCTCAATGCTTTTTGAAAAGCAGGTACAGAGCTGAGAAAGCATTCTCCTCCATGAGGGAAGCATGTCATTTTCCTGTGAAGAGAATTGCTTTTGTGGTGACTTCTGTCTGGAAAACAGAGCTCCCCTAGCCTGAGAGGAGGCTCCTCTATAATCCCCAGGACTCTTTCAGAAGAGTTCAGCGACACAAACTCCTCCTCCTCTATTAAAAAAGACATTTTTTTTTTACCACTGGATCAATTTGGAACCAGAGGGCCCAGGATGCTGATTGCCTCTCTTGGGAAGGGTATTTAGGATGTATCTTGCCTAATGATCCTCACCACATTTTCCCTGGGCTTGGATTAGTCTGGCCTGCACCTCTGGACCAGACCTTATTCACCACTTTGTAGTTTTTCTTACATAAAGTCTCAACCCACTTCTTTCCTCTTAGCCAGGTAAGGGAACTCTTATCAATAGGATTGCTTTAAACTCCAGCTTAGAGTGCTCTGGTTCATGCTCTTCCTCTCCCCAAAATCTTTCAAGAACCATCCAAAATGCCATTTTTTCTGGGCTCTGGTACTTGATATATGCAAAGTGTGATTTTTCAATTCATGAATATGAGGACAAATAACTGGATTACCATGACTTCACAGTCATATTGGTCATGATGGTCATTAGATCAGATTTACCTTCTAGGCTAACATTTAAATTGTACCTTGGTTCATCACATGCAGCAGCTTTGGCAGAAACCTGTGTTTACATGCTCATAAACTATCAATGCCAGGAAAGGACTGTGGTGTTGGGATATACATGGCATAGGACTCTATCTAATTTTCTATTTATAAGCAAGCTGCTTTCCCAAGCAGTTCCAAGCCACAGCTCATATAGACTGAATGAGAGGACATTGATTATGCAAAGAAAACACTATTATTTTAAAAAATAAGAAAAGAGTCAGTTTCTTCCCACTTCAAAGGTCCTTCTGATGAGCCCTTGTCTTCTCCTTTAATCCCAGAGCCAGTCTCACATGCTCTAATGACTCAATATCAAACCATCAGCACTTTTACACAGAGTTTTGATACCAGCCAACGAGCCAGGTCAAAAGGAGTTTCCTACAATGCTGCTGTGACTCTTCTAGAGCAAGCAGAAAGCATTTGGAACACTTGGCCACCACCTCTTCCTTCATCTCTTGCTTCTCTGACACATGAAGATTTGTGAAAATGGGGGCAGAAGACCTCACTTAGAACTACAGTTCCATCCATATTCATCCAGAAGTCATGTTTTTCTACATACTGGATTTCTTTTCTTTTTGCTTTATTTTATTTTGCCAGCACTCTGTTAGATGCAGTTCTGATGTTATAATCAAGCTCCCCAAACTGAATTCCTGAACCAATTAAAAGTGAAGGCAGTGTGTTTATGAAAGCCAGCAAATCTTTGAGTTAAAAGACACCTTACCAAAGGGTCAGAATTTGATATATGGAAGAAAACATCCAAAAGCATGGAAGAAATGCTCCTCCTTTGGTAAAGAGATTCTGGTGCTGATACAAATCAGAAATTAATAATTAAATTCTTTACAGACTTTGTACTCTTGAGTCTAAGAAGGTAAAATAGTTTGAGAGCCCCACAAAGGCAGGCGAAAATATTATATATTTCCTACCTTCTGTACATTTTAATCCAATTGACCACAGTAGGGTGGAATGGCCTCCCAGCCTCATGGCTGAAAATAATTTTGGATGCTCTATACAAAATTTTATATCTATTAGCTGTGAGAGAAAGGAAAAAAAAGGAGCTACCAAAGTGATGCCTTGGTTCATATATCTCAATTTGTAACAGCATCTTTGACCAAGGGATGGAGAAAAGGAAAGTTACTCAGTTAATTTCAAACTTTTTAACAAGGTTGCTATTTAATATCATTTTCCTACTCTATTACTTGTCCAGCATAAGCTGTTGTATTTGATAAAACATTTTACCCTGTTTTTTTTAACATGCTGTTCCTCTCTCAGATTTCAGCAGACAAGGAGGCAGTGGAGGGGTGCATTTGCTGCAGGAGGTTCCCTTTATCTGTTGTCTGGTTACAGGTTCAGCTAATAACACAGTCCCTATTCTTCAATATAGCTGGATGCTTATACATCCCATGTACTCATTTACATTTTTGTATTCCTTGCATAAAGTAGAATATTCAAGAGGGAAAACAGTCTTTAACAAGTTTTTTTCTTGAGATGTTCTTCAGACAGGGTTTTGGGCAGTTAGCTATTGAAGTAGGGATGATACAGCTGAAATATCAGCATTCATTTTCTCATGCTATACAGTAATGTTGCTACTGAATTTCTTTTATTGAAGACTCATTTTGTCTTTGACTGAAGTAGTTAAAAGCCTAAACACCTGCCCTGAAGTCTGGAGTTATATCCCTGTCAATAATATTTTGAATTTTTGCAGGGTGAGCAGTTGCACAGCTCTGTGTATCAAACAATCACTTGCCTGTATTTTCACCCTATGAAAATAATCTAAATCTTTATTCCATGTCTTTCACCGTGAGGCACCACCTAATTTCATATCTTCGCATTTGAAAAACATTTCTTTATCTTCGTAACTTGGCTAAATTTAGTTATAAGTAAATAGTACTATATTGTTGGATCACAGAGAAATCAAGCAATAATCTGAAGTGATATCTAACTCCACTCCTTTAAAAAAATAACATTATCAACAATTATATACTCCCATATAGTCTTCTTGTAGTCAAACAGACTTGGAAAATTACAAAATACTCCCCACAAATAACACCTTCACACTATAAGTTTATAGCTATGGATCATCTCATCACAATCTTCTGTTGAAAGAGCTATAGGTGAAGTGCCTGTCTTATCTCTAAAGATCAAATCTTATATTTATTTTTTTTTATAACACCAGCATTTACTTTAGATTCAGTCTATAAACTTCAGCAAAGGCTAATATTTACACAATTTTTGTTTTTATTTTGCTTTTCTGAAGTCACTACCAGCACCAAGGAGAGGAAAATGCCACCATAATAAAAAAAAAAGTAATAAATCTATTGAAAACACATGGAAGTCATTTCTCAGAGGATCCTCACCACGCATATAACCATAAATTCACCCACAGAAAAAAATATTATCTCACAGTTTTATCAGAACCAAAAAACACCACCAGTTTTCAAATTGCAGCAGTCTCCTGCTACAGATATTGATGATTCGGATTTGTTTTTAAAAGAAAATTAAGCAAAAAAAAAAAAAATAAAACATAAAAAATAAAATTTATGCAATCTAGGAGGAAAATTTACTAAATAGCAGCCTATGCTATTCACAGTCCAAAGAAAACACATTGATTTAGCACAGAAATGACAGTAAAGCAAAATACACAGTTCTCTCTTCTGTTTCTTTATGATATGTATGTTTTGTAGACAACATAGTAATTGCTTTGTCCATTAGCTTGATAGCAACATCAACTTATTTACATTTAATACCTGTAATAGTTCTATATTTTTGCATAAATGGGCTGCTATGCAATGTTTTACTGAAAAAAAATAACAAAAAGGAAAAAAAATAGCAAAAAGGAAAAAAAAAGCCAACTCCAATGTAGTCAATGTAGTTTGTTACATTTATATTTTCTGGAAAAATCCCTTTGCCCAGGATTTTGCTCCTGGGAAGCTGAGAAGCCACAAAAGGTAAACAATATTTATCTGATTTGCTTCTTCTCTGTTTTGCTCACGTGGAATGTGCTTGTTTCATGTGAATTGTTTTTGACTCTTTGGCCAATCAGTGCCAAGCTGCATTGTGACTCTGGAAAGAGTCACAAGTTTTCATTTTTATCTTTTTAGCCTTCTCTAAGTATCCTTTCTGTGTTCTTTAGTATAGTATTAGTATTCTTTAATATAGTATCATAAAATAATGAATTAGCCTTCTGAGAACATGGAGTCAGATTCATCATTCCTTCCTGCCATGGGACACCCCACAAATACAGTAACCATTCATGCTTAAAACAACCTTTCCCTCATTAGAGCTGCCCAAAGCTGCTCTTAAACATGGAACAAATCACAATCAATGCAGGTGGTTTCAAGAGTGAAGCTGTAAAATAGGACAAATGAACCCAGATATGGATATATTTACCTTTACAGACTGGGGCTGATTGATTACTTGAACTACCCTTGGAAGCAGGACAAAAGGCAGAGGTTTCTACTGCTTCATCCTCCTGAGCTGCTTCAAGCAGACCAGGAAAGGATGAATTCCTTGCCCACTGACTGATGTGCACAGTCTGTGGTGTCTGCTCCTCTGGAGCAAGCCCATTGTAGGAACCTCACATCATCCCTCAGTTCCTTATAAACCCCCCCTGATGTCTAGAAGAGTTTTATGTGAGAAATGCTGCAGATGACCACTCCATGGAAGAGCAATTTGGTTTAGCCCAGAGGACCTAAATTTCAGTCTTTATGCAGGATTCTTTTCAAGCAAAATTATGACTGACTTTCCAAAAAAAAACCAAGAATGTGGGAGGACATCAATTTCTCAAAATTCTTCCCTTCATAAGATGAAGGTTAGATCAAGAATTTTTATCTCACAAGGATCAAGTAAGATGTTGTTCATTATAAATCTTAGGTCTTTAGGTGCTACTGAATGGTAAAAAACTAGATTCATTGATAGATTACATAGCAGAATAAAGCTACCTCCACATACTCAAGGGTTTGGGGTTAGCTTCCTTCTTATTTTAACACATCTGGGGGGTTGTTGGGCACATCAAGGCCATATCCCAATTATTGAATCCACATCCAAAAAAAAAAAAATAATAATCTGCTTAAACAACTGCATCTGCTGGCAAGGACAAAAGATGTTCTGTTGCTGCATTTTGTAAACAACATGAGGAGCAAACCAGAGAGGGTGTTCCAGCTGACAGACACAACCCAGCAGCTGTGCTGAACACCAACCACCTGACCCTGCACAGAGCCTCCTCCAGCACAGCTGGGCTACAAGAACTCACCTAAGGAGAGAGATGAGCCTGATCTTGCTATTAATTAGGTGCCTTTTTATACTTTGTATTTTAATTTCATTGTATTTTAATGAGACAGTGGTAAAAGACCAAACACCCAGACAAATAAACAACCCAAAATGGATTTCAAAGGTCACTGCCCTTCCTCCCTACTTCTTTTCATTTTAATGCTTGGACTTTCTTCTTCATCTATTGGTGCAGAAGAATACAACACCTTCCACAGCTTATTGTGTCTCAATCACACTTGAAGTTGAGCCATGTCATCACCCGTGTTTTAAGTGGTCTTTTCCTTAAAAAACACTTTAATATGCAACAAGTTACTGGACACTAATGAATTGTAAAAGAAATGCAGAGAAAAGTGCCAAATGTGGAAGACAGAGCTGAAAAAGGCAGGAGTGGATTGAAGGAAGCACCCAGACGAGAAGAACACTGAGGAAAGATTGATACAGATGGAAACAAAAACAACTAAAGGGATTAAAAGAGCAAGTGATGAAGGAACTAGAAAAGACTTCATAAGAGATTTATTCTACAGGCAAAACCTGGAGAGATAAAAGTTCCTCTGGACCATGAAGAAGACTAGAAGAATGAAAGGTAAGATTGTCACAAGGGGAAAAGCCAAGGTTGTGAAAGTATCAGAGGCTGAGTAGGAATTCTAAGACAATAGAGAATAGAATTATGTGAAACAGGGGCTGTTGAACAAGAAACAAGTAAAACAGATGAGTGAACAATGCTTCAAAAATTAAGGATGAAATTATGCTTTAGAAGAAAAAATGCAGAATGTGGACTAAATGGGTTACACGATGCATAGATTCATGGCACAGTAGGTTGAGGGTGACAGTAGAAGGAAATTATTATTTCAGGGGATTGCTGGATGATCCTTTCATGTTATTTTTTAGTCAAATCTCCTGGCTCAGAGCCTGGAGAATGGGCTGAGCCAAAGGTGACCCTTGTTTTTGTCCTAGGGGACAGCCAAGATAGAGGAGGGGTGGTTCAGCAGACAGATTCACTTTAAGAAAGATGCTTATAGATTACATTGAACTAGAGAGGGCTTGGCAGGATTGCCTCAGCCTTTTCCTAGAGAGAAATCAGGTTTACTTTGGATTCGATCTCGGAGTTGGGTGCAAACATGCCCTTTCAGACAACCTTTCAAAGCAGGGCCACTCCTTGCCCTGGATCAGCCTCCAGGCAGAGCAGATTGTTTTCACCTTATCTTGGAAAAACTTTCCAGTGGGAGGCTGTCAGTAGGGACTCAGGATGAATCCTGCAGAGCATGATGCAACCCAGGTCAGACATTGAGCTAAAAGGGTGCCAGAAAAAGGAAGGAGCCATAAAAAACAACAACAAAAGCAAAGCAGCTCAGCAAAAGAATTAATTACACATTCAGGTTCAGTTATCCTGGGAACAGACAGCAGCTTTTCACAATCATCATCACCATGTATCACAATCACTGTCTTTTTAATCCCAGTTCTATAGAAAGTGCCAGTAGATTAGGACAGCACAAATCTGCTACCAAATGCTCCACAAGAGTAAAAATGTGGTGTCCATTGTTCTCTAAAGCCAAAGAGCAAGTTTTAAAGGTGTTTGTATTGCCACCAGTGATAAACAACTAGTGTCCAATTCCCATGAACCTAAGCAGTAGTCAGTCTCCTGTTTTGTTGCCATTTACTTCAAAACTATGAAATTGATATTGAAAGAGAAGACTAGAAAAATTATAGCCAGTTTGTTGTAGAAATTCATGGAAGGAATTTATGTTAATTGATACATTTACAGGAATTGCAGAGTAAGAATTATAAATAATGTGGGTTTTTTTTAAAAGCTTTTGAAAATGGATTTAGACTAGGAGGTCATTTAGGTGGCAACCAAAACAGACTCCAAATTTTCTAGCCTGGGAAAAGCAGATATAATTTTGAGATGAGAAATCCATTTGTGACTTTGATTATGTTAAGTCTTTTTCTTTTTTACAAAAGCGAAATCATTTAAGAGCAGTGTTTCTGGTGAAAAAAAGAAATTATATCACTGTTTAGAGTCTCAGGCTCTTTATGTGAAAAAGCATGGAACCATGCAGTAAGTTTGTGTTCCCAAGTAATCACCTAGTTATAAAGACAACATTGGAAAGAAACTAATGAAATTCCAAGGTATTCTAGGATGGCTGTTTTATTCTGATCAGTGCTAGATTGCACTATTGACCAAGTGTCAGACACAGAGCAATCCAGTGATTGAATAAAAGTGGATACATAATAAGAGCAGAGAACTTTGCCAGGACTAGCTCTGTTCCTTTTCTGTAATACCAAAAGAAACCTCCTCTTGTTCACCTTTTCCCTCTCTTTGCCATCCAAGCCCTCATTCTCCTGTAAAGTGCAAATACATTTTCATTCACCTCCTCCTGTTCTTCCCCTGCTGCCCCCAGATAAAATAATGCAAGGTGCCTTAGCTGGAGACACTGATGAAATGTTGGAGGCCAGATATTAATCTGTTATCTGTTCTGTAGGTGTGAGATGTGATGAGGATGACAGAGGATCCTGCTCTGCAGGCCTTAAGTAGTTTGAGCCAAAGATATTTAGATCTGTCTTTGGACACTGCAAATCAGTTATTATGGGAGGGGGAGAGCCCTTGGGAAACCTACCTTGAACCATATTTCAAATGCCAGGGGACTTGCATGAAAATTGGGTAATGAATGAAATTCTGATTGCAGAAAAATCGCTTCGGGACGTGCCTGCTGTTGCATGCCACTGCTCTCTATGTAAACCCTAAATGCTTAATGATGTAAACTTCTGTACTGCAGATTTTGTAATGCATTCTCTCCCTCAAACTGCTTTTTCCTCTTGGGCAAGGGGGGTGTCGGTTGGAATACTAGTTTTGTCCGCTGGAAAAGGATGAATAATTCAGCAGCTGCTGGGATGGTTTAATAGCACACGAGACCAGGTGTGAAGGAAGTAAACTTTCTCACTGGGATGTCAGAGTTGCCCTCACAGAGAAGCAACAGCATGTCTGGAGCTAAGCTGTTGCCAGGTCTTCAGTAAATATATTAACTTCCCAAGAAGAGATGTCTCTGTCATTCCACCTAGAATTTATCCTGCAGTTCTTTTTCAGGATTTAGTGCCAGTGGAAGGAATTTCTTTCTTATCAAAGGCAGAAAGACTGGACCCTACACTTCCTCAACCCATGAGCAGCATAGCTTAAACCTCAAGATCCATCTGGGGTATTACCTTTTTGCAAAGGCTTTTACAATGGAGATATTGAGGGTTCTTTTACCCTTGCCCATCCTGAATGTCTGCAGCTGAATTTCAGCCACCTCAGCCCTACAGAGCTTCCCATGCACACAGAGCTGAGCCACCTCTGACAGGCTCTGTGACACCCACTCACCTTCTCAGCTGCAGGCTGAAAGACAAAAACATACTGCCACCTTGCTCTCTTACTCTACTATCTATTATCAGAGGTGTGGGGATTGAGAAGTGAAGCAGGGGAAGGGTAAAACTGGACATTTGAGCAGCTCTGAAGAAATAAATGAAGAATTAAAAAATGTAGGAGGAAAAGGGGACAGTTTTCCATACTGGCAAATGGCACAGAACCCAGATGGAGTAGCATGACAACTTTTACTGATCATTTTTTTGGTATTAAATTATTCTGTTTCCTAAACTAAAACATTAACAGCTGAAGGTTTGATTAAGAAGAATCCCATGTTCCCTGCTACATTTCTCAGTATGAAGGAAAAGGTGTTTTATGAGAAGGAACCTGTCCTCATTCTTTAGGCAGTTCTAGCTTTCATATAGAAATGCATAATGGAGACTTATTTCCCAAATAAAGCAATTTTTTCTTCCAAGCCTATTTCACTGACCAGGCATATAAAAAGTTGCATTGTGGGTTTTTTGTTCCTTTGGTTTTGTTTTGATGAATAAATATACGATCTCTCTTTTACAGACTGAAAAACTGTGTATAAAATTGAAGCCATCTGCCTCAGACAATGACAGGAATGTTGGCTAGAGAGCAATACCTGTTGCCCAAATCTGTTGCTAAATTGCTAGTCCCCAGCAATTTACTCTGTATGCCAACAATTTTATTTTCCAGTATATCTTTTTGTCCAGCACCCAGAGTAAAAGACCTGTGATCATTTCAGTGGCATGCTAACCCTGAAATGGTAAGAAATATCTGAGGAAAAAAAGCAAAATATTTGATTTCTTTAATTCAGGAGATAAAAATACACTGAGATTTAAGAAAGGCTGCCCAATCAGGATAATTCCAGTTCCTACATCCTGTATTTCCCATCATTGCTTGAGACACAGGCATGGAATCAGTAGATTTCTTTTTGCTGTCACTAATAGATGAATTAAGGTGAATCATAAGAAAAGAACAGGTACACATTTATCTGAACTTCTAAAAAGATCAGATTCCCTGCACTATCACTCACTGTGTGCTCACTTTGAGGATATGTGAGCCAGTGAATTCCCATGGCAAGAATGTCACCAAAAGCAAGCTTTAAACACGAATTGAGACAGTTAAGAAAAGTATCCAGAGCATTGAGTGCCAGTGCTTAGGGCTGGCAGATAACTGTAATCTAACATTAGCACAACTACAAGCAGTGAACCAGAATTTTTCTTCTACATTATTTTTTTTCCATTTGATTACATGACAAGTATTCATTTTCATGTCTCTACCAGATCTGCACAGAATTAACCCCATATATCAGGGTAATGTTGTTTTATTTGATTTTTGTTATTGCATATGTTATCTGTTAAGCATTGTTATTGTATGTTATGGTTACAGGCCCTTAAGTATTTCTAAATACAACATATCAGCTTACACTCCTGGGAAACCAAATATGTCTGGGAATGTAGAGAAGAAAACAATGGATGGGGAGACTTGCAAATGTGGCAAAGATTGCAGTGCTGCTACTGGTGGTGTCTCCTAACATGGATGGATACAGAGACTTTTGTTCTAAACTGCAGTAACTCCACATCCAGCTAAAATAAAATTTACCATGTGTCACAGACACCTTTTGTGAAAAATCCTTTCTTAGGATTTTTCCTGCTGGAGCTGAGAAGTTTCAGTAGCAAATGTAAACAATTATTATCTGCTGCTGTGGAATGCAACAGGTCCACCTGGGATTGGTCTTCTGTAGATGTTTGGATTTACTGACCACTCATGGTGGAGCTGCTATTGCTCTCTGCCAAGAGACAGACCTTTGTTGTTATTCCTTCTATTCTATTTTTAGCATAGCCAGCTTCTGAAGAATAGAAATATTCCTATTCCTATGTATTATAGTTATAAAGTTATATATATATCATAATATAATAAATCAAGCCTTCTGATCATGGAATCAAGATCCCTGACTCTTCCATCCATCTGAAAACCCCTGTGACCACCGTCACAACAATGTATTTGGTTTTGGTTATACTCATGGACTTCAGCCAGGAACATCCACAGAAATAATTTATTTCTTTCACTAGTGGTGAGGAACATCATAGAATTGGAGAACCACAAGATGGTTTGGGTTAGAAGGGACCTTAAACACCATCTTGTTCCAACCCCCTGCCATGGGCAGGAACATCTTCCACTATCCCAGGCTGCTCAGAGCCCCATCCAGCCTGGCCTTGGACAGTTCCAGGGATGGAAATCCACAGCTTCTCTGGGCACTTGTACCAGTGCCTGAGCATCCTCACAGTAATTTGTTCCTAACACCAATCCAAACCTTCCCTCTTTCAGTTTGAAGCCATTCCCCCTTGTCCTGTCACTACAGGACCTTGCCATGAATCTCCATCTTTCTTGTAGGCTCCCTTCAGGTACTGAAAGACTGCAATTAGGTCATCCTAAAGACAATACCTATGGGTATATGAAAACAGTAAATGAAAACCTATTTTCTGATTTGTTGTTAAAATGTAATCACCTTTATTTAACCCTCAGGAATGTTATCCACTGTGAGCCCCTATCAGAAATTAATTGTGTGACTTCACTGGAGACATAAATGGTTCCACTAATTTATTGTTTCATGATAGGGCAACAGGTAAACTAATATTTAAATGTATTTGTTGTATATATGCATTGTACACTATCCCAGAAAACAAGGAAAAACAGTGAGAAATATAACAGGTCCAACAAACATTGAATTAAAAAAACTGAGGGGTTTTTGGTTTTTTCTTTAATGGCAGGTTTCAGAGGCATTGCACTAAAAGTAGATAGTTTTTTAGGGGAAAATAAAAAAAAACAAAATAGGCAAGAAAATATGTACCTCAGAAGTGAGCCTTTAATTAGGTACATAGGGGAAGAGGTTGAATATCAATTTAAGCTTTGGTTACTCTTTGGTAGAGAGATGCATTAATCTCTTTGTATGGGTGTTCAAGGGCAAACATCCAATTTCTACTGGTGTTAAGGACAGGCAAAAATCTCAACATCTCTCTGCAATAAATGTTTTCTCCATAGACATAAGTGCCACCAGGTCCAAGGGAGTGACTCCATGTGTCACACTCCGCCTCATGGGCTGATGCCAACAACCTTTTCCACACTATCAGCACTGCCCTTGCAACCCCAAACAAATCTGTTAACATGCACCTGCCTCAGTTTCCCCACCTCCAGAGCAGTGGCAATGTTTGTCACAGCAGAGCAACAACACCAGGCTGCTGTCACGTCTGAGAGCAGCTCCGAGATCCCTGAATATGTGCTAACTTGGCACAAAAGTGTGTATTTACAAATGAAGATGTGTTCCATTGTTATGAATATTGTGTATTACAGGCTGCTTGCATTATCAATTTAAGGTGCACGAAGATTCAATCAAAGCTGTTTAAGACCTTGAAAGAGAAGCTGCTCTGTGTACATCCTGATAGGCCAAGTGTTGATTCAGCCTACAGGCACGCACAAATAATATCTCCAGTCATTAGGGTCTAGCTTTTTTAAAAAGCAGTTTTCAAACTTTGAAAAATCCTTTCTATGTGTGATCTGTGAGTTGCCTTCTACATTGGGAGCTGATAAAATGCAGGAATGTTCACATTCATGAGACAATAGCTCTGACTGAATGCTGTAAAATGAAATAGTCTCTTTCAGTTTTTCCTTTCAAAAGGAAAATTGCATAAATAATACATTTGGGCCTTGCAATACAAAACAAGCACAATAGCTACTTTACAGCTTTCATCAAAATGAAGGCCATCTTTTTCATTTATATTATGAAACTGGTAATACAATATCATCATCTCTGATTGGCTGAAATCACCTAGACGGTGAGCTCTCCTTTCCAGATAATGCCACTCACTCCCTATGTCAATGGAATGTGTAATGGTGGGACATATAAGACAAATTTTTTGTCATTGGTTAGCAATGAAGCTTAAAAAAAGTAATAATGGAGATTTATAGAGGAATAAGCAAAGCTTCCCAGTGAAAAAATGTAAGACAATATCTGAAATGTTTCTGTATTCCCTGTCAATATTTTGCTTCCACATTTGTGTTCCTCTGCATCCTTAATATGCTCTCTTTCAAAGGGGAGAGAATATGCAATGATGGAAAGGGCAGCTCACTTTCAGAAAGAAAAGATGATAGAAGGTGTACCCTTAATTTCCAGGTTAATATTAGATAGATGTCACCACACCAGACAGGAAAAAAAAAATAAAACCAGAAACCCAAAAACAGAAACCCAAACCAACCAAACATATAAAAAAAATCAAACCAAAAACTCAAATATTTAGGAGGTCTCTCAAAAGGGCAGGTGGTAGAGCTGTAGCTTGTACTCCATCCCCACCACCATCCAGAGGGGTGCTTGACCAGCTGCCCACTCTCACTAAAGCTCCTGCTCTGAAAGCTGTCTTTGCCTTCTCCACTCTCTCTGTCCCTTGCCCTTCATTTATTGACCTCAGCCTTGGAGCAAACCTGACACTGAACCAAACATGGAGATGACTAATCACACAAATCTATTCACAGCCCTCCTTAGGGAATTGTCAAGCCCTCATAGCTGCAGTTATTTTGCATTTCCCCAGCTCGTTCCTGTATCACGAGAGATTATGACATCATGTCTGGGTAAGAAATGATATTTTCTTTCATGTGATCATTGCTCTACCCTTCATTTGTTCTCTCCATAGCAGTACCATACTTTATTTCACAGATGTATTAACAAATTGCACATCCTGAGCTGATTTTTCTCTCTCACATGGGCCTTTCAGAATAGGATGTGCACCCAGAATAAAAACCAAAACAGAAACATGCCAACATCTTAGGTGGCAGCTGGGACAGACACTTTGCAGAGCCACCTCTTAGACTGCAGAGGACATGTTGGTATTTTCTGACAAGTTTAGCTCTGGTCTACTCCTGCCCACAAAGCATCCCACTGGAAACAGGAGTAAACTAATTTCTAAATGTGCTGGCTTTAACATGCATCAGATATAGAGAACACTTCATCATCCTTTCCCAGACAGTCCTCTGCTGAAGCTACACATCTAAATGTCCTGGAAGTAGCAAAACCAGCTCAGAATGAGCAATATTTTGTTCTTGGTGTGGACATTTCAGTCCATCTTGCTGTATGTTTGCTAGGTCTTCCTTAGTCAGGTTGGCATATGCAGAGCTGCCTTTGGGAGCCCCTGGGTTTTGTCCAAGGTCTTTGACTACAGCTCATTAGGACCTTGAAAGGATTCACTGTGCTAAGGCATCCCACTGGTCTATTTAGAGACCAGCACCATGTGCTAAGTTAAAAACAAGACCTACCTGACCTGTGTGACACAGCAATTCCTTGAGAATAATTTCTCCATTACTGTGCTTTGACTTTTCCTGCTGGAAAATGAAAGTTGGCTGCTCTGTGAGTGTTTTGAGCATGACTTGCCATTTTTATTGATGGCATTAGGCCAGATATTGTTTAACTAAACCCCAGTTGTGTTTGAGATGGGAGAGTGTGCTACTAAACTTCCATGGTTAGTGCAAACCCTACCGAGGGCTCTGTTCCTTCTGCACTTAATCACTCTCTCATTGATTTACAATTCTATTTTCTGCAAGGACAGACTTCCCTTGTTCTGTTTATTGAATTCAACAGTAAGGGTTCATAATCCTTTTTCTTTCTCATTTCAACATTACAGAGAGTGGAAGATTCTCACTTTCAAGCTGGGAGCTTTCAGTTCTGTTGCTAAATGCAGCTAGAGCAGAAATTCCCACCTTAACTTTTCTAATTCTATTTCCCCCATCAGATGAAGAAACCCAAATCTTCCACGCAGGCACTAAATTCAGGCATTCTAAATCCACATCTCTAAATTGAACATTGATACATATCTTCTGAGCAAAACTGCAGCTATTAGATGTTATTTGAATGCCAAGGTCAACCATTAAAATTATTCCCTCTCCCACATCATTATAATATTGTACTACAAATGTCATCAGGATGGTGACATGGATTGTAAGACTATAACATTAATTTTCAGCTGGTTTGCAATTATATTTCTTTCACCGTGGAAGTGTTAGCTCTGATTTGATAAAGAATAATGCTGTGTCAGTACCTGGGAAGGAGAATTGCAGAGGAAAGATTCCAGGTGCTGAGAACTTACCAGAACTACATCCCTTGAAAAAAATCATCTTAGGCCAGGTCAAATACCAACATCTGTCTGTTGAGGTATAGAACTAAAGTGTGCATGATCAAATAGCCCATTTCACAAAAGGTACTTGCAGTATATTTCTGGTTCTGTAGATATTTCTCCTCTACCTCATTTTGTTGGTACAAAAAGAGTGAAGAATTGGACACAGCATTCTCCACTCTTTTTGTACCAACCCCCAGAACAGTGCTGAGGCAAAATGTCCAAGTTCCCTTTGCTCTCACTTTTTCTCTGTTCTAATGTGGAGACCACAGCACAAACACAAGTATATCACAGTGAGCTTTAGTCACTTCTGCTCATCAAAAAATCCTTTAAAGGTTCACTCTTAGCCAGAGCCTTACAATAAAGTACCAAATGTTCCAGTTGAGCCACAATATACAGAGCATTACACACAATTTCAGAAGACTTTAAGCACTTTCCCATACAGAGTAACACCATACCTCACCAGAAGGCTTCAGGCATCTCCCCACTCAGAGTAGCACCTTCCACTCCAGAAGTCCACATGCATCTGTCCTCCTTGCCCTCCAGCCCAGCCTTTTATGCCCTGCTGCTGATGCAGTGCACCTGTGTGCCCTCTGTGCCATTCCCTTCAATGCTGCTCACCTGTGCTACACAGGTGGGGCCAATTGGGGATGATTGGGCACAGGTGGGGCACATTGGGGATGATTGGGCACAGGTGGGGCCAATTGGGGATGATTGGGCACAGGTGGGGTCAATTGGGGATGACTGGGCACAGCTGGGGCCAATTGGGGATGATTGGGCACAGGTGGGGCCAATTGGGGATGATTGGGCACAGCTGGGGCCAATTGGGGATGATTTGGCACAGGTGGGGCCAATTGGAGATGATTGGGCACAGCCCCACCCCAATCACCACCTGATCTACAACCAGCACAGAGGGAGTTGACTGGGAGTTCTTAATGCTCTTGAGAAAAAGAAAAAAAAAAGTCTTTGAAGACGGGTTTTAAAGAGTATCTGAGCACAGGAGGCTTAAATCATGTTAGATGTGGATTTGTCCATTTTGCTTGATGTCAAACAAGAGCCCTTTTTTCTTTAACTCTGTACTTATGAATATAGGAACATGTGATGATTGTGTCTCTGTTGAGCTTGAGACAAGAGGACTCCTTGATTCAAGGAGTAACCTGTTGCATTTAGGTGAAACCTTACAAAGGGAAGGCCTTGTAAAATCATGGCTCAGAGCTGCTACTTGGGCTAAGCAGAAAAGGACTGTGGGAAAGTGACTCAGCTGAATTAGGGGTAAAAAACCAAGTGATGCAACCATTGTGTGTTCACTTTGTGGTTATGGTGGTTAGCTGAATTGTGTTTGTTATGATTTAAAAGTATATCACTGATAACAGGCTAACTGCTTAAAAAAAGCCAGATTTTACAATGAAGGGGCTTTCCTT
Organism: Setophaga petechia; assembly: GCA_024362935.1. Classification (NCBI taxonomy): domain Eukaryota; kingdom Metazoa; phylum Chordata; class Aves; order Passeriformes; family Parulidae; genus Setophaga; species Setophaga petechia. The sequence continues at coordinate 1,115,985 of JANCRA010000109.1, read as the reverse complement.
TGCACCTGCCTGGAGATCCTGTGTCACTATAGACACTCATCTCACAGTAACCTTGAGATGAAGTGATGAAGTTCAGTGTGGAAGGTGAACACTTCATTCCCAGTGAGGGGAATGTTTTTGCAATCACTGCACAAGCAGTCGTGTGAAAACCTCTTCTTTCTCAAAAAATGTTCTCTTGTTTACACAACCCACAGCACTGTTACCACTCCCAGGTTTCTCCCTGCTAGTGCTAACACTGAAAAGGGAAACTGCAGGGCAATAGTGAAATACACTTCCTACTTATGTACCCTCTGAGCTCTCTGGGGTTTTGATTGCATCCTCTACTACTGCTTTTTTACATCCTACTACTGCTATTACTTACTCAATCACCACCTCCTAATCATCCTGAAATGATGATAATGTTAACAGCAATTAAGCAGCTCTCCTCTAAAAATACACTATTTGATTGTGTAACAGTTAGGAGATGTGAAGACAAATAACTTAATTACTCTGCACTTGATCTTTTCATACCTCAGCGTCGTCCTTTCCTCAGGGAGAGGCCAGAGCTCGAGGAGTGAGGAGGAAATATGGTACAAAAGATATTCTTAGCATTAGCCTATGAAAATCCTGGTGAGTGGGCATTGATAGCAAGCAGTCAGCTCACAGAGAAGACAAATTGTGTCTCAGCAGAACAAAACTGAACGCGTGTGGAAAAACAGTAGCTCCTGAAAAGCACAATAAATTGTACTGTGAACCCTCCAGCCTTTAAACAAGCCTGTAACATAATAAATCTTCTGTTACTCCTTGTTTCAAAGGTTCTCAACTCTTCTGTTGTGTCTCACATTTGGAGGTACTATCTAAAGAACACTTTAGGGTACGAGTTACCAGCAGGTGAGGTCCAGGCTCAAAGTAAAAGCCAGTGAATTGTGCCACATCTCTGCTTGAACAGCTGTCTTAGAAAAACAGCTACAAAGCACTGCAGGGACAAGGAGAAAGTAACCCCAGCCCAGGGTTAGGGAAAAGGGAGAGAAGGAGCTGGCAAGGACCCCAGAGAGCAGGCAGGGATTCCTGGAGGCACTTGGGCTGTGGTTGGGTGGCCAAGAGGTGATGCAGCAGCAGATGTTCAGGGAGAAGTCAAAAGGTGAGAGGAATACAAGTGAGACTTGGCATCAAAAGGTGCAAGCCACTCACCTAACACAGAACTGTCTTTCAGAAATTGTTTCTCACTCTCTTCACTGGACTTAAGATTTGCAGCTTTCTTCAACTTTTTAATTCCAAATATTCAAGTTTGTAGTTTAACAACAAGCAAACCAGACAAACTCTCATCTAACAAGATAAAAGCCTTTTGTCCTTAACCACCACTCCAAACAAACCCTCAGAGTACAAAAACTTGTTGCTTTTATTAAAAATATGGAAGGCATTATGATTTCTCCTTAAGCTCTGTTACCTGGCTCATTCATTCAACTTAGACACTTCCACTGGTAAAGAAATTTAACTCCTTTCCACAGCCTTATGGGTAGCCTTGAGAATTTTACCTCTCAGCTCTCTGTGTTAGCCTTCTTGGTAAACCTGAGTGTCCAGGAGGTTAGACTGCCACCTAAGAGGAGCTTTGTTCACTTCTACTGCTGAAGGTGCAGCTATCAGAGACCTCAGAGCAGCAGGTACATCTCAGGCAGGGCCCAGAGGTGAGAGGGAAATCATCCAGTCCTTCCAAACCCAACCACACAACACAAACTGATTGCAATCTATCCCACAACCCCTGTGCTTTTCTTTGTCCAACTGCTCAAAGGGGATAAAGGGTCTCTGGACAGATGCCTTCAATGCAGACATCATTCATTTCTTCTCAAAGAGATACTGGGGGTGTTCATGAAATGCCCATCCCTAGTTCTGCAATCTGTGGTCCTTCAATCTAAGATACTTGATCTCAAAGCCCCTGAGAATTTCCAGATACGAAATTCAGTCAGAATATTTTGTGTATCTCCTCATCTCTGCTCTAAATTCCTATAAAGTAAGTGGCTTTTGACTATAAGCCTGTTTTTAGCTGGTATATTTTCTAGCATATATTTTTATATCTAAAATACACATAAATTTTATTGGAATTGTGTTTGCAGGACAGAGAGTTCATTATTACCCATGCTGATGATCACCTCACATAAAGCTGGGTGCCCAGGAAATCTCTGGAGCCAGTACCCAGAAACCAGTTCAGAGCAGGAGCCCAAACTTGGTGTTCACCCTTTTGTGCATCCTCCAGGGTTCCTTGACTCCAGAGCGTGTCCAGAGATGACAGAGAATCATTTGGGAAAACTAAAACGAGCAAAAGCAACCACTGCAATATAAAAAAGAATCTGTTGAGGAAATTCTGATATCAAACACCATCCATGTCATTTCACAAAGCAAATTTAACCCCTGGGTTAAATTTACCTGTACCATCTTCACCTCAGTAGCCACAGGTTCACATTCATCCCTGTTTTCATCTAAATGTGTAGGTTGGACAACAAATATAAGATAGAGATAAAGACAGGTAAATAACTGCCATTGTGAGCCGTCTGAAACCAAGTTGGGCTAAATTTTTTGGAGACTCTATATGTGGGTATTGTGTGGGCAAGAATATGGAGCTTTTTTATTTTTGGCCTTTGCTCTCATAATCTTCCAGACACTTTAGAAATGTCTGCAACCATGTTAAATGCAAAAGACCTCTGCCTTCAAGCCAATGCTCACACTGGGCATGTGCTATCATAACATATCAAGTAGAAGACCATGAAATAATGAGGAGGTGCCCATAAATACAAGATTTTTGGGGAAAAAAAAGATAGAGGGATTTACTGGAAAGGGACGTTATATATTTCCATTTCCCCATGTTTAAATCAGACAGAACATCTCTCCACTTATTCCAAACTAATTCTGAAAATACGATATATTGTCTGTTCACTTTGCTGTCTTTGCTGTGTGTGGCTGAAAATGGTTCACTGACACTTCCAGGTGAAACCACGTGGCCATTTGACTTCAGTGTTTTTACACAACACCCACCTCATTTTCTGTTTGGGGATCAATACATCAGCCATCTCCAGCAGCAGCAGCTCACAGAAAAGATTGGAGAGCAGCTTGTGCATCAAAAGCTGAGTATGAAAAAAAATTAACAAGGAAGAAATTAAATCATTAAAACTCAGCAGTATTTTCCCCAAAATATTTCATCATAATACTTCACTCTATCTTGCGGCTCTAAACCGCAAAGCACGTTGCACAGGATGATAAATTACATTATCTTCATTTTACAGATGGGAAACTGAGGCAAAGGAAAGCAAATAGACTTTCTCAATGAATTGATAATAGGAAACTTATTTTCTGACTCTCAGTCTGGCAGTCTATTCAGTAGACTATCCTGTCTTTAATTCCTATTTGAAAAGGGTGAAAGAAATAAATGTGCTGTTATGTTAGCTTTTGCAAATCCATTTTCCCTTAGCACCAAGACAAAAAAAAAAAAGCAAGAGTCAAATGCTTAAAATAGTTAAAAATATTAAAGCACACAATAAAACTATTTAGTTGCATTTACAGCTGGCAGAAGACTCTGACATCCTATTTTTATTTCATATTTTTTATAGCTAAAGATTTCATTGTACTACCTGAAAATCATGGTAGTTTGCCGACAAGCTTGCAGCTTCAAGTGCTCATTTTCAAGCCAACTGTATTTGAAAACAATGTTTGGCACTGAAAATAAGCAGAGATATAAGAAAAATATTAAAATCGCTATGGGAGTGACAGGAAAAAATGGAGTGAGACAGATTCCTCCAGCCTGATCCTTTATGATTCTTTTCTAGTTATTGAGTATATAAATTTCAATCCCCTAGTACAGCTGAGGGGGGAGAAAAATACATGATTATCATATCACTCAAAGCTGCATAACTTTAAAATCAGCTCCAATATAAATTCACTCTCTATAAAATGACTTTTAATATTCTTTTCCTTAACATAAGTATTAAATTTTGTATGATTAAAAATTTATTTACTCTCTCTTCCTTAATTTAGATTTTTATTTGTTATCATTGCCATTCCCATCTGATCTCAACAAAATCTCTCAGTGCTTTATGGCAAGAGTGTGCCACTACCTGTGACACATCACTGGGCTTTGAAAGCTGAGCCTTAAAGCAAATTAAAAGTGACCACTCCAACCTCAGACAACGTGCATTATGCTGCTGTTTCACAAAGGGAGAAAGGGGAGAAAGCAAGGGAAGTGAGAATCCTTTTCCTACAATAATAGCCTGCTACCTAATTTACATTGTGACCCACTGGAATTTTGTCATATTAACTCACCCTGTTCTTTTATAGCTCACAGGGTCTGAATGTGTCCCAAGAAAAGTAAATAAAACAAAATAAAGTGAATATCATACAGAATTCTCTTCACTCAAAACATCACACCTGAATACTCTTCTCTCCAAGACAAGGTAGCTCAGTCTGTGCCTGTTCCAATTACAAAAAGAAGTTTAAAAAACCCTAGAAACCTAAAAGGTGATCTATGATAAAATATGTTCAAGTAAATGCTGGTAGGAACATGGCCATAAGCACCAGTGAACCAATATCCTTTAGTCCATGACAGTTGTTTTGTAAAATGACTTGGGGCTTGTCAGTATTTGTATTTTTTTCCAGTCATTCACTCTTAACCTGAATTTTTTGTGCATGTCTTTCAGAGGAATATAAGGGAATAGAAGGAGTGAATCATTATTTTAATCTAAGAGTTGTTCACTCAAAAGGTGAACAATCAGGTGGTTTAATTGTTTCATATTCCTGCTCTCCCTGCCCTACACACATTCACACTGGCACACCACACCACCTATTGCAAATTATATATGTTCTATAAAAACATGAGAAAGGTGATACTGGAATATGTCTTTCTGATCCCCCAGCAGTCTCTCAAGCAGAGGAAACCATGACATTTCCTAGGAAAAGCATCCCACAAGCTCCCAATTCCCACATGTGTGGCATTTCCACAGCACATGGATGGTGTGGATTCTCTCCATGGACTGGCCTAATAGAATTCTGGATGCACATCAGCTTTTACTGGCTGCCACATTCTGCAGTAATTTTGACCAAACTTTTCCAGCTGTGAAAAAGTGCCCATAAAAATTTTCTGGCCGTAAAAACCCACCCAGGTGGCTGTTCCAGGTTCCATCAGTCTAACCTGGAGGGAGCAGCTGACACCTCACTGGCCTCCTACTCCCTTTCACAGCTTACCATGAAAGATTTAAACCTGCTCAATAGAAAAGTCAGATTTTGAAATACTCAGCTCTTGCTCTGAATGGAATAGCTTTCCCTGCACATCAGGGAATGGGTCCACATTAAAAAGAGCCCAAGATGCCTCTCCTGGAACAGCAGCTTGCTCAAGTCCCAATAAAGACCATCAAGAAAAGCCCAATTTGAAGTCAATGTCCACATTTTCACCTCAATATAAGCTGATTTTGGCTTACTGTCTCTATGTACAAGTAATATCAGATTTGTCATGGAGTCTTTATAGAAGATATATTTTAAGCCCTCTAAACTGCATGAAAAACCCAAGGATTATTTTTAAGAGCTATGCTCTTTTTCTTTCACTGATCACTGTTAGAGAAAATCATAAAGGCTGAACCATTCTTGCCAGATTTATTGTTTGCATATATTGGAAATAAAACTTTTATTCTGTTTAAAAACACTTTGATGTTACTCTTCATGCATCTTTCTTCCTTTGTAAGAATGTTATAAGAAATTATTTTGAGAAACACACACACAAATGTGCAATATCAACTTTGCCTTTGTGTGTGAAGGATGCTCCTGAAGATGGTGCAAGACAATTCCCTTCCAGTCCTTGAAACGTGGTTAAAATATTAATTAAAGATGATAATTAGTCAAATTGTTTAACAGTCCAAGTGTTTGTCTGCATCCAATCCAACAGAAGATGCTTTTATTTTGTGGTCTTTAATTTTAGACCAATGAAGTGCACAGGGCCTTTTGAGGAAGATATTCACAATTTTAGGTATCCCACAGCTAGAAAGTAATGCACTGCCATTGTTCAAAAATCCTTAGGTTATTCAGGGCATCCTGCATGCTCTTTATATTCAACAAATAGTACACAGTCTGTGTATCAGCCTGGAAAAGAGGAGGCTGTGGTCTGGCCAAATTTCAGCCTTCCAGTGCCTGGAGGGAACCAACAAGAAATATGGGAAATACTTTTTACAGGATCATGTAGTGGCAGGGCAAGGGGGAATGGCTTCAAACTGAAAGAGTATAGGTTCAGATTAGATTTTAGGGAAAATTTCTTTACTGTGCTGTCTTGGACAGTGGACCAATGTCATAAATTACATTTCAAAGACACAAGAAATAATATTCCAAAGACAATGTTCTCCCCAGCTTTAAAGTGGGGTGGGGAGAGGGGTGTGTGGAATTCAAGGCAAAGCACACTGAGTAATGAGGGGCTGTAGGAAAGAATCACTGCCACTGTGATGAAGCACTGAGGGACTGTGGTGACCTTAAAATGCCCTTGGAAAGGGCCAAGAGCAAGGCAAGTTCTCTAGGGAGGAACCAGATATTGAGCTGGAGGATTTGAGATTACACTGGTTGGGATCTGAAGGGACTAAGGATAAAACTACTGTGAAATTTCTGCATCTCTATACACAGATCACAAAAAGATAGGTGCAGTCAGCTGCTGGATCCTAAGGACAAGATATTGTAGAAGTCACAACTGCACGTGGCACTCAGTGCCATGATCTAGTTGACATGATGGTACTTGATCATAGGTAAATGTGTAAATCGAGCTATTTTCACAATGAATTAAAAAATTACAATATAATAGCAAAACAGGTTGAGCCGAGGGATTTTAAAAATAATTACAGGGTGATGTTAAATATTTCATTCTCTTACCAGAGTAGGGTGAGATGACAGATAGGAGATGAAATTTTAAAGTTCAGTCTGTCTATCTACTTAGAGCAGCTCTCTCGGCATTTACACCGTGGTCATCACTGCTCTATCTGAGGAGCTATCAGAGCACTTGTGAACTGGGGAGTTAAAAGAAAAGACCTCTTTTTATCTCAAAGGTCATGTGGATGCTATAAAAATACAGATATGCAGTTCTATAAAATCTTGCAGGCCAAAAGGTACATCTATTAAAACAAAACACGTGTGCAGATCAGTGTTTCCCTGCTCCAGCCTTCCTGCAGGGACACAGCTGAGTTGTACTGGATGTGGGTTCCATTACTGGGAGGAAGCAGCTAAATCTATTAATTTTTTAATTTATTAATTTCAGTTAATTTATTTATTTCCTATTTTATTTATTTTTATTACTACTATTCATTAATTTCAGTTACTTTATTTATTTCATATTTTATTTCTTCATTTATTTATTACTACTATTCATGCTGCTCTGCTGGTTCAGTTTAGGATATGCAAATAATAGAGAATGTCCTGTCAGGGAAAGTTGATTTGTCTCTTGTCCTTAATGGGACACCCAGAGAAATTCAGGCAGCAGCAGTCCCCCACCCCATGAAAAATAATCCCAGGTTCTCTTCCACCTCACCCACACTCTTGTTCCAACAATAGGCTGTTGTACATGACTTGGGACAGCCTTGCAAAATTTCTCCTTTGAAAGGCATCCAAACTATCACTGCTGGCAAAAAAAATGGGAAGGATCTCCTGTCTTTCATGAATCTGGTCAAATGCAGAAGGGAAAAGCAAGGGGAAGGCAAGAGAGTATTTTTTTAATGCAAATATTACCCTCCTCTTTTACAATCTTTAGCAAACAGGCTTGACACTCAATAACCCAATTAGGTAAATGGAAATTTTTTGCTCAATTTATGGCTGTATAATCAGGCATAGTGAGGAAGAAAGTGACAATGCAAATGGGGAAGGTATCAAGGAGATTTTGTTCCCTTTGTCAAAAGGTTTGCAAGTCCCTAACAGAGACATATTGAAAAACCTTAATTTAATCTTCCCCAATTGTTAAAAAGCATCTAAAGAAATTCATTTGAAATAAAGAACTTATGAGCAGAAATTAGCCCAGTTTTCAGAAATACTAAGATCCCATACTGCCACTGATTTCAATCAAGCCTTAGGGAAGTTCATGATATGGGAAAACAAAATGTCCACACACACACACGCAGGGAAAAAAAAATAAAAAGCACTCTTGTGTTATGACATTAAATTCTAGGTCTAATGTTGTGCTGGGAATAGTTATTTACACTGCTGGCAAATTTCATATCAGAAATCCTAGTCCACTGAGAATACTCTCCCCAACACTCTTTCCCCCCCCAAAAAACCCCTAAAACACTATGCATTTAAAATTCCTCTTTTTTTTTTTTTTTTTTTTTTTTCTGTGTATGAAGTTTCATTAATTGTATTTGTGAATACCTACATATGTGTAGATTTACAGGTCTATCTGTGGCTATATATCACATGTGATGAAGTGGAACTTCACATTCAGACATAAACTGTGTGCTGTTGAGGCATTTGTGTTTATCTGAGTCCAATTCCTGTTGGTAACAAAAGTAAAATCTCAGAGCAGTTATTTGTCTATTTATCTATGGATTTAGGTTCCCTACTTCTCATACTCAGATACTGTTTCCTAGATCAGGTAGCTGAGTCACAGAACCAAATAATTCTCAGAGATCAGGAAAGCAATATAAACTCCTGGTAATATCACAAGACAGGTTAAACGTACATGATAGATTACAGTGACATACCCAAATACTGGGTTATGCAATAATACTTTTGGTAGCTAGGCAACTTTTAAAAATCCTTCTAGTAATTAATTCAAAGTCACAGAGACTTACATTTCTAAGTAACTTAACTACTTCTGAAATGTTTCCTAGCCTAACTTGTCAAAATGCATGCCATAATAAACTTGAGCCAGTTTAAATCCTGAGGTATCTTTCTGATGTTTAAACAGCTGACTGTTTCACTGCTACCTTTTCTAATTAAACTGTACATTCTGAAAATAGCATTGTGACAAAACATGCTAATTGCTAATGTCTGAGTGACCTCCTGAGACTGGCCATATGTTAGGAAACACTGCTTAGCAGGGACTCGTTTGTGTGCTGGATTTGACAGAGGCATTATGGAAATGGAAGAGCCAAGTGTTCACTGCTCCTGGAATGGAACTAATTCTGGACTGTTCAATGCATTTGAAAATATGGGTTCCATCTGCAAAAGCAGCCTGGCTCCATTCCCACTGCAGTCAGTGACTGTAGGTCAATGCTCCACGCTTTGGAAAAACCTCGCTGTGACGATCACAAAGGATTCACTTCCTAATGAGAAGCTCCCCTCTGAGCCCTGGTAGAACTTGGATCAGTAACTCCACGATCACACTGGTGCTCTCACACTTTGCAGGGCTCCAGTCTTTAAATAAGCACTAGCAGAGTGACACTCTTCTGCTTTTCCTTACTTCTACGTTTAGTTTCTTCACAATTCTATATTGTGCAGGATAAATATGGCAGGTGCAATGATTATATCTAAAGTTCCAAATTATTCTAAACTCCAGCAGTGCAAAATAAATGCAAATACCAATTTATTGGGTTTGTAAAGTAATTGTGTTTAATAGAGTAAAACACCAAGTGTCTCAAGCACCCTAGTAGCAAGTTACTACTCCCATACCTTACTTTGGAGCATCTTCATCGTTTCACATTCAGTACCTCTGTTTCATAGCAGAGTCCAACAAAACCATGCAAGAGGTTCACTAATGTTATGAGAGAGAGTTTATTGTCAATTGAACAACTTTTCTTCTTTAATGTTCACAGTCTGAGCCTACAGAGCTGGGCATTTTGGTGATTACTGTATTTTGGAATCAGCAGAATAGTGCTTGGTGTTTAGCTCTTGGTTACTGTATTTTGGAATCAGCAGAATAGTGCTTGGTGTTTAGCTCTTGGTTACTGTATTTTGGAATCAGCAGATTAGTGTTTGGTGTTTAGCTCTATCCAGTTTTGTTCCACCTGCTGAAATGGCCATCCTCTTCTGGGTCTCCCACAAGCCCAGTCAAAGTCCAATCCTGCAGAAGTTTCAGAATTTACTCTATAAATGGAATCACATGCAAAATAATTAGACCCATAGATGAATAATTATTTGCAAAAGCCAGCCAAAAGGCATGGTCTTCACCAGCATTATTACATCTATTCTTAATCAGTGCTAATCTAACACTAAAAATAAGGATGAGATGGAGAAGGGGGAAGAGCAGATTTGGGGGTACAAAGGAAGGAAAGCAGCAGAGAAAAGGAGAAGGAAAAGTGAAGGGGCTGCATGATATACATTAAGAGATTAAAAGGAAAAGCCATCGGTTGTTAGCATTCAACCCTAATATTATATTTTACCAAAGAGAGAACTAAAAGACATTAACTCATGTGTACTTTCTGATTTGTAAGTGTCATGCTAAGGGTTAGAAGATGAACAAGTAAAGGATAAATCTATTTGGAAACTTTTGTTTGAACTTCCTTAGCATGTCTTTGACAGCAAAGCCAGTCCTTATAAACTCTTCCTACAAGGACTTTAATAAGACATTTTAAAGATAAATGCTCACAAAATATTAGCACAGAGAAAAATCAGAATTTTTAATCATGAAAATTTTCACTGCAAATTTAATTCTAAAGCTTACCAGCGTCTGTCTGACAGAAATTCATTCCTGTGCTATAAGCAAATAGAAATAACTTGAAACCAAACTCAGTCATTTTTTCACAGGTTATCCATATTAAGACCATATGCTGAAAGAGAGATGTATGAAAGCTATGTGAAACTATGAATACACTTTGACTATGTACAAATAATAATCAGAAGGAAAGGTTAAATTTAAATAATTATTCATTGCAGCAAAATCAGTCCCTGACACGCTTCTGGAAAATACTTTTGGATTTTATTTTATGATGATGAGCTTTAATTTCACCTTGCATGTATAGTTTGATTTAGTTGTCAATAATTTTAGCTAGCCTCTTAACTAAAGTTGTGATGCTTAGCATTACAACTTTACTACACTTTTGCATTTGTCACCTGAAACAAATGTATCCTTTCCTCTTTAATCCCTCCTGTTCATTGAGGTGTCCATTTCCTTCACTCTCTGAAAGAAAAATAAGCAAGGGGAAGAGATTTTTGTTCTTTCTATCTTGTTTCATTTCTATCAATACGCTTCAAGCTTTCAGTTTCACAAAGAGTCTGGGGGGCAGCCCAAGTCCTGAAGGGCAGTTCAGAGATCACATCCTAAATTATGGTCATTGCTACAGAACTTATTGAAATGACCATCATGACTGCAAGTGTTCTCAGCAAGCAGTCTACGCTTGCTAGACTATTTTTCAGATTTAAACATGTATTAAAGTTTTTTATGAAGTATCAACTCTTCAGTGTCAGCTCCACACAATATCCAATTCAGGTGACCTTCCACCACAGAATATTTTGTTTTTTCCCAGTGAAGGCAAACTATCCCTCTGATTAACCTATTATCCTAAGAGATGTAGACACCCAACTGGTTCACAAATCCACCAGTTCTGTTTTCTAGACCCCTCCCTTCCTGCCTAAGTTGGGACTGAGCCAGTTTCCTTCTCACGGGTGTATCACCCCCACTGCAGACTCAACACCCTCCATTTGCAACCAAGCACTGGGAACATGGCCATGGTTCTATCAGAAGGTCAATAACTTGCTTGTCAGCTTTGGCTTAGAACTCTAAACCCTCATGTTCAAACTCCTTCCCAGACCTGAGATCCACTTTGCTGTACATCCATGTCAATTACTTCCCAGTTATGGCAACTGTCTTTCCCTCTGGCCTTGACCTTGTGCAAAGTTATTCCCTTTATATTCATGCAAAACACTGCTGTGGAGTCCATTATCTGAATTCTGCTCTTTTTAGGACAGGCCCACGTAATTTCTCTCGCTGTGCTCCTTGGTTCCTCCTTTCTGCTGTGTCAGACAGGAGCTGTTTGTTTTCCCCCTGCACTGTGATTTCTCTTTCACCACCAGGTCACAGTGCTCTTGTTTATGAGCCACTTGTCACATTTCCAGACTGCCAGTGTATACTTTCTCTAATGGCCCATTATACACAGGTTTTGAAAGAGTCCTCCACACACACCCACAAAGCCATGCCAATTACCTTCCTTCTTTTAAGCTCTTCCCAAGGCACCCAAAAAACCTCTTGCTTCAACATTAAACTACCATGTTCAGAGATTTTTTTCTCTCCCCTTTGCCCATCCCCACAGCTTTTCTGGGTTTGTGCAGTGCTCAGCACAGGGCAGCTGTGTCCTGTGACCACAGCTCCCACGAGCTGCAGGGATGCTGAAAAAGGTCATCACCAAAAATAAAACCTGTATGAAAAGAAAGGCAAGGGAGCAAGCCTCTTCCTTACACTGGTGGAACACTTGACATAAAGGCAACAAGGAAAATGCTAACTTATCCTCTCATGCAAACACCAGAAACTCCAAAAATAATAGTAACCCATCAGACCCTACATTATTTCCCTCAAAGTCCTGCATGTGCTGGTCTTTTCCTGCTTTTCTCTGTGTTCTGCAAGCAGCTGGGACTTGAAATGAGAATGCAGGTTCATCTCTTTCAGCCGTGCAGATATCTCATCACCACAGCATTACTCCAAGTAATGAAACACAGACATTAATTCAGAGTGTTACTACCTCCCCCAGTCAGTCCAGAGGCACAAAGCAAAACTGCAAAATTTCTGCAGCGTGTATAATTTACAAGATGTTCTTAAATTAGGAAAAAAATATAAAAGCCTATCTTAATAGCAAGTGCAAGATCTGATGTCTGAGAAATATATTCTAGTCTGCTTCAAAATGTTGGCATTTTCAAGACAAGACCATTTAAAGGGCATAACCTAATGAATCATTAGCACCAAAGCCCATATAAATTAAAACTATAATAAGATGCTTTTAGAATCATCACCCCCCCTTTTTTTTCTGTCCACCCTTGTTATTTCACTTTCAGAGAATATCCAGAAGTACATTTACTTAAATGTCTCTTAAAAATGGCTCACTCTGATAGATTTGATGGACTCCATTTTTCTTCTGTCACAGGAAATAAATTGGACCTGGTGTTTTTAAAGAAGAAAAAATGTGTCAGATCAGATTCCTATTCTCAGTAGAAGGGGAAAGACATTTCTCTCATTATCAGGATCTGCCCTAATTTCAGATTAAGTTTTACATGATACACATGAATTCATATATTTACTTTCTTTCTACAGGTGTATACATAAGGTAATAGCATATTTTTTCACACATTGATATTTTTGTGAGGTTTTCTGAGAATTGAATAATCCAGAATAGGTTCTTCTCAGAATTATATCAAGAATCTGTGATCTTCAGAGTCATTTAGGGAATGGTCCAGGGAAGAAGAAGGCAAAACAAAGCAAAACAAAACAAAAAGTCCCACAAATACAAACAATCCTCAAATATTTTAGCTCTGACTGGTCTCAGCTGAAGCCCAGCCTGCCTTTGTGGACAGAGAAAAAGCCACAGTTCCCAAATTCTCAGAGAACCCCAGGAGGGGAAGACTTGACCACACTCCCAATGGCAAGATTTGATCTGAGAAGGAGGAGATATAATTTCAGACTTTGAAGCCTTGCCTGAACTTTATGTACAGCCCATCCACAGCAACTGCCAAAGGATGGAATCTGTCCTCCAGTGTCACACAGTACAATTTAGTATGATGGAAATGCAAATTGCTCTTTCCTGAATAAATTCACATTGTTAATTAATTTTTTTTTTGGACTCTCATATTCTTTTCTTCCACCTCCCAAAAGGAAAAGCAGTGTCTCCTTAAACTGCTTCCTAAAACACAATTAAATCACTTTGAAGGATGGAGCTAAAGAAAGCTGTTCTTGGGAAGTTTACTTGTACAATCTTGCCAGCTCACCTGAATAAATTTCCTTATGTGATTCTGTGCAATTAGTTCTCTTTGATTTAACTGGCCTTCTCTTTTTCTCTTTTTTTTCCTTTTTTTTTTACACAGACAATTTGTGGGACTTTTTACTTTTGAAGAACAGATGACTGCAAAGGTGGAATAAAGCTAATCTTGGGACAGAATAAGCAGAATCAACAAATAAAAGCCTTAAGTGTTTGAGGTCAGGTGTCAAATGCAGGTATAATAGATATAATTTTAAAGTACATTAAATTTCTACAGTGGTTGCACTGACAAAGCAGCAATCTGAGTTTCCCACCCTGCTACCAGGGGTGAGAGATGCCAATATTTGAGATTTGGATCTAGAATGTGCTAGAGATGGGGTGAGAAAACTGGGGGATTAAAAATAAAAAAAAAAAAAAAATTAAAACAGGCAATCCAATTAAGGAGTTCTAGTTCTAAGTAATTTAGTTGCTCTCAGAAACTCACCCACATAGAAAAACATGAAAATGAGCACCTCTAGCCTGGGTGCTGGTACACCCACTTCACCAGACTGCTGTTAGTCATTTCTAGCAAAGTCTCTGCAGCACAAGCCAGCATATGAGCCCAAATATTCCATTCTATTCTGTTTTCATCTTCTTACACGTTACTGACAACTGAAAGGTGAAAGAAGTGCAAGCAAAATAGAAGTACTAATTAAAGGAAAATATTTTCATATTTGTTTTGATTTGAATGGTGTAAGTGGGATGAGCAGAAGCAAGGACTGACTGTACGGAGAAAGGGGAGGAGACAATGAGATTTATTTATGAAAGATGTATCATTGATTCTTTAAATGAAACAACACTTGATTATGCTAGGTTGGGAACAGTCTCCCACTGGCAAAAAGAGGAGGATGGACAAACTCAAATATTGTGCTAATTTGTGGATTTTCCTGTTTTTAAAAAAAAAAAAAAGTCAGAAAACTGTGCCATCTCTTTGAGATAATTTTCCACTAAGCAGTATTTCACAAATGTGAAATATCCAGGGAATGTGGAACTCCACACAGGGTACCATCTCTCTCAGGATACAGGCATCCATCTCTCCTGCTTCCCTGCCAAGGCTGGGTCTCTAAAGCATTGCAAGGCTGCTGTGCCAAGGAGTAGCCTTCAGAATTTGGAGAGGCTGATCAGAACTATTTTAGTCAAAACCACAAATCATTTCATTTTTCCAAAAAAGGAAGAGAATTTCATAAAACTGATCTGGCAAGCAAGATCATGAGCCTAAGGAGAGCCCAATTAAACTCAGCAGATTCTCTCTGATGTGGCAGCAAAGGGGAAGAAGCACTTAAAGGAAAACTGAATCATAAAATAAAAGATAAACTGTTCACTACACACAATTACAAGGAAGAGTAAATCATTACAAAAAAGGCTTAAATATGTAATCTACTTCATTCATTTTTCTCCCAAGTATAAACAAAATGTCTTTATCCAAAGTTTTGAGGGCTTATAACTAATTAAAAATATTCATAACAAACAAAATTACTTGCTCAGTCCAAATAACTCCCTGCCCACATAAATCAAATCAGCCCAGAATCACAAAAAAATTCCCAGCTTGCCTCATGCTCTTCAACCCTCAGCAAAAGCTCAGCAAAAAATAGCTATGCAGCATGTTCTGAAAGTTAAATTTGGGCTATTTTGGACCTCAGGGAGAATAAATTCTGAAATCAAAGAATCTTCATGGAAACCCCCTATCACCATTTCCTTTCTATTAAGTGAGAAGCTCGATCATTTATGCATCTCTGCAGATGATATGCATGGTAATACACAGATCCCTAAAAAAATAGCCTGCTGAAAGGACCAGCTTTATAATAATGAGATAATTTCCAACAACTTTCCCTCAGCTTTGAGCAGCAAAGAGCAGAGGTGTAACATCCTACAGCCAGACAGTCACAGTCTGCACTGGAGTCAGTGTCTGAATCATTTTAGGGTGTAGGTCACACAAGGATGGCAAACAACCAAGCATACAAGAGGAAAAGGTGCCCATGGGGCTTAGCTGCCATCTTTTAGCTATGAGAGACTGAAAAAACATCTTTTGGCTTGAGAGGGGCACTGGGTCAGGTTTTTTCAGTGTTCTTAGGCTCCAAGGAAATTGGTACAATATTCGAATCCCCACCAGATGAGAAGCATATTTTAATGGCCTCTCAAAAGCATTTTGTGGGGTCCAAGCCCACAGCCTGGACCCTCTGATGCTGGGTTGCTTCTCAACAAAACCTCAGGGTTGAGAACCTGCTTGTTTCTTTCTCCCAGTTTACTGTCACTACTGTCACTCCTGCCTGGGCTGAACCTTGACTGTTTTGTTGCTTTCCACACATTTGTCTCAAACACCCACTGAGACCCCAGGAAATAGGGAGAGGGAGTTGAGTGCCGCTGGATTTTGTGTCACTTGTGCAAACTGATTTGTGTATGACAGCAAATAAAAGTGTGTGCAAGATTACAGGTCAGTCTACCTCAGGTTCATCAAATTTACATGGCTACACAAATTTTGTGCTAAGGTGGGGCATAGCTGATTAATACAAAACCCATCTTTTGTTGTCAGAACATAACCAAATATTGCCTACCAAAGTCAAGACAATTGAAAATGCATCAGCTTTCATAAACTTCTGTAAATAATCCAATTTTATTAATAGCTTACGGCCACAAAACTTGTATCAGACTGCCAAGATGCCAAACATCAAAGTCTAAGAAAGGTGGACATTTCCTAGTGTTTTCAACTCTTTACTCTCATATATTTTAGTGATGAAAAGCATTGTTTCTGTAATCATCATCCAACATCTTGCAATAAGCAAAGTGACTCACTTTCAGAGCAGTATTTACAGTGAGAAAAGTAAAAAAAAAAAAAAAGGAAATCTGCTTAATACATACTTGTACTTACAGTGCACCAGAGAAGAGTCAAAGCCATAAAATTAGACTTCAAACTTTGCCAAGGACAGAGGGAGCTCACAGCCACTGTTCAAAATGAGAAATATTTAATTATGCAGAAACTAATTAATATTAGAATTACAGCCTTTTCCTTATGTAGGTCTTAATCCATACTTTGTCCACCTCTTACACTGAAGCTCTTGCTCAAACAAACACGTACAAGCTCTCCTTAAAATTTCATATTCCAAGAGGATCTTTATACCGTGACCTTATTCTGATTATTACTCCACGGTTTTACCGTCCCATTTGTTCCTGAGCAAAAAAGCATTAAAAATTCCAGAGTAGCTTCACAAACTTCACACGCAGCTGGCAGTGAACTCCTGGGTTTCCAAAGGCTTTTTCTGAGATATGGTGCCATGGGAGCCAGAGATGTACCCCTTCAGAAGTGGGAATGGAGACAGCCCTTCTGAAATTCACTGTCAGGGGCACAGTCCTCACTCTGTGCCCAGGAAAATGGACACTGAGGGGAAGCACAAAGCACAGAACCCTCTCATGTTGCTCAAAGCTATGTGGACAGCAGCAGAGCAGAGGTCTTGCAAGTATCTGCACAGTTCCTAAAAGTGGTGGAGATGGAGGTTCAGCTGAAAGACAGCTGCCCATCTGGGGTCATTACCCAAATGTGCATGGCCACAGTTTTATTTCATTTTTTATAAATCATGCCTGAAGCTGATAAGTAAATTAGTATCTAAATTCCATAGTGTGAAGGGATAGAATGTAAGAAAATAAAGATATAGTGCAGAAGGAAATCTCACACCTGAGGAGTTGCAGCTGTAATGATCACTGAGATTAGGAACAGCCCTGCCCTTAATAGCCCACAGCTGTGTCCAATAAGGATGAGTGCTATAAAAGACTGGGGTAGCTGGCTGAGGAGAGAGTTGGAGTTTGTTGTTTGTGTTGTGAAGATGAAGCAGCCAGTGCTGTGAGGAGCTGCCCATGAGAAAGCACAAAGAAGGTATGGAACTTTTGTAATAAGATGACCACACCTTAGTTAGTAGTCTCAGTTTCAAAGAGAAAAATGCTATGGATGCAGCAGATCTCTAATTTGTCTGAGCACACCAATTCAGGGCTGGAAACAATGAAACAGCCACAGCTCTATACACCAGTTTCTGTGTGTCTATAATTTAAAGGTACCTAATGCACTCTATTTTAAACTTCTATTTTCAGTTGTTTCTAGCTTTGCCAGACTCCCAGAATCTGCACTGAAATTTTCTGCAGCAAAAGTCTGCCTCAGGCTTCCCTTCCTCCCCTTTTGTTTTCTGAGTTTCAGTTAAAACTGCTTAGCTATTTCTGAGAACAAAGAACTAGGAGAAAAACATGTTTTGTCCATTGTTTAAAAAAAAAAATATCCTGACTGTGAATCTTTACCTTCTCCTTCTTTTGAGTGGGATGTGAAAGGTCACATAAAAAAATCACCCTCACGCTGGGGACACGAGCTCTTACATCCCTGTGAAAAGCTGCCCAAATTTGGCAAAGTTAAGAGCCTCCCAGGGATTCTGGTTCATATGCATCAGGAGAGACTTCAGAGATTAACTTTTATATTTTCCCAAGATTCAGCTGCCACTTAAACACTCTAATCCTTCCCCTGTTCTTCTTGCTCCTGTCTGCCTGAGCTGCCCCGTGGCCATGCCCATGGCCTGAGAGCAAACTCCCTGTGTTTCTCACCTATCCCCACCTGGGCACCCCACAAGGTCTTGGGGAAGGGGTTTCAAAGCTCTGCTGTGCCCCTTGGCTCAGCCTTTCAGGGGCAGAAAATGAAATAAAAGGCAGAGCGGAGCTGCGGGATGTGAAAGTGAAAGAGCGAAGCACCAAGAGACAGCTAGGTGAGCTAAGGCAGACAGACAGCAGTCAAAAAGGAGCAGGAAAGTCCTAAAAAGAAAAAGTGCAAGGGAGACAATGGTACAGCCAAAATTTAGGAGTCTTGCATTGTTTGCAACAAGTGGAACTATTAGCAAAGTGGGCATCATGTTGCTGGCTGTGCCACTGGCAGCAATGATGTTCTGGTCTGCAGTCTGATGATTCAAAATTGCTTTAAACAATCAAACTCCACATGATTCACTGTTTTAAACTTCTTTTTTATCTCCTTTTTTTTTTTCAATAGAAGAGCTAAATTAAAAATATATGTGATGAAAAGCCAGGTATGCTGGTATTCCACACAGGAAATACCAGTATTATTGTATTTACATACAACCTCCATTTACTTCCCTTATGAATACAAATCATTACACTGCTTTTAGCTTTTAATAACACAATCACCTGTCTAATTCACTGCATGAGAGAAACTACCTTGGGAAAAAACTTTATGGTGGAAAAGACTAGCATCTATAGCATTTATATCTTATACTCTGCAAGAGATGTAAATTGATTAACACAAGGTGTCACAACAGAAAAACAGGGATAGTTTTCTGGTCAAAGTATCCTGTTTTTATCACTGAAAAATAAATAGGATCCTATCTCTTTTATTCCTTTGTACAGTTGCTAACTGTGTGCTCTTTGTTTGTGAATTCCTGATGCAAGGCACCTGGGGTCAGGTTGGCAAAGGTGCCAAATACTCCCACCTGAAATGAATAGGAACAGTGCTTTCAGCATATAAAGAACCATGAGACACCAAACGTTAGAAAGAAAAAAAGAAGTTGTGAAATGTTAGCTGCCTGAAGTGGAAAGGCCCAGTTGAAAGCTGCAGTGTCAGTGGTTTATCTTTCTCTTTCTGGGGTGGGATGAATCCCTCTCTCTCACGAGGATTTTGAAGTACTGAATTGATCTTTCTTTGTGAATGACTTGCATACCTAGGTAAGCACACCACGGGGAGGAAGGAAACACCGCCTGGGTTTGTACCATTTCTGGGGTTTGAAGGTGCTAGCTTGTATAAGGCCTAAAACTGAAGCAATGGGGTGTTTCATAGCTGAGGGGGCCCTTGTTCCATGGCTGGACTAATGGTATGGGTTCTTGCTTTAGCACTATGCTACAGCTTGCTTTTAGTAGGGGAGCAGCAGTCTTGGGTTTTTACACAAGAATTGTTCTTAATTGTTGCCGTGGGATTTTCTAATTCACATCTCTTGTTTTTGCTACTCATATTCTTTTAACAGAGTGTGTTGTTGAATCCTCATTGTGTGTCTGAGTCCATGGCAGAAATCATGCATGGTGATGGTCAGGATAATTTTCAAAACAGTTGGTATAGGATTCTCCCAGCAATAAAATCAAAATTGGACATAGCTGTTTCTCTACTTGGGTACCAGGTGCCCACAAAACTGGTAATCTTCATAAATTCATCAATAAATAGAGATAATTATTGGCAAACAGCCTAGAGCCATCCCAGTTTGTGAGGCTCTGATCTTCTCACATGTTAGGTAGGGTCAAGGTTGGATAAATACATAACTGTGGATCCCCTGGGAAAAGCTTGGTGGCTACTCAGTAGGTGGCATTATATCCCTAAAGATGGTGCCAAGACTGAGCCCTTGCAGGATATTTTCTAAAAAAAAAAAATCTTTTACATGCAAAAGTAAAAGATTTTGGCTCCCATTTTTACCTACAGTTGAGCTCTTTTCTGCAGAGGACACAAACTGAACCATGAGTTTCAGTGCTCCCACCAAGTCCTCAAAGGATTCTGTGCTCGACCTCCCAGACTGCAGCACCCTGGGCACCAAGGAGTTCCTCAAATCCCAGTCCCTTTCTGCCCTATTAGATACCTACATTTTGGTAACTATGTTCCAGCTTTTGTGTGCCAACCCTTAATCACTCATTAACCTCTGAGTCTGGGTATTAGTACCCACATTTCCTCAGCTGAAGAGTCTGCGAAACTTGCAGGTACCAGTCTTGATCCTGCACAGAAGAGCCTGAAATTGTTGAAGGACAAGGAACCACATTGCCTGCCTAGCTCACAGCTGAGGGCTCCACGTGCTGGTAGGGTTCAGAAAGAATTGGAGAGATGCAAACAAAAGGCAGAAATCTGTAATTTTTCTTGGGAAAGAGTCTTCAGAGGTGAGGTTTAGTTGGAGATAATATGGACATTTGAGGTGTATACCCATTACTGCAGCATTTAAAAGAAATTCAAGTTAGAAATGGTTTTCTGTAATAGTAAACCAAACCTTGGCAAAACGGGAAAAACTACACCCAGATTGCATAGAGACTCACAGAGCTTTTTAACTCCAGTTTCTGTGTGTATTCCCATTGACCTCCAAGGCATAGGTTTCATTGCAAGTGGATGGACAGACCCATTGTTTCTTAACTGACCTTTGAAAATAGGATTATTTCTTAAACCTCTGAAGTACTTTGGCAAACTTTGCCCTGAGTTGTTTCTGTGGGGACAATAAGCCACATTGCATTTCAAGTTCCCTGCTCTATGCCTTTTTCTCCTTACACATGGCTTCTCCTCTTCAGGACTTGACAGGGAGGGTTTGAACGTAAGCGATCACTTTTTATTTATGGCTGTCCTTTTGTTTTGTTTTTCAAAGAGTGTGTGTACAGAGAATGCCCAGCATGACAAAGGATATAATAATTGTGAAAGAGAAACTTGATGCCAGTCCCTAGACTGGCTGGGCTCTGTAGGTGAGGCCCTGGTACCATGACAGTGATTACTTTGTTGGGATCGAAACTGTAGTTTGTGGAATTTGGCCTTAGAAAGAACAAGCTGCCTGTATTTTGATATCCTCTAAGGGAGGGAAGGGGGAGTGGCAGGAGATGGCAATGTGCCCAAAAAAGCCATTTAGAAAACTGGCAAGGCTTTAATTTTTTTTTCCTATGAAAATCTCACCAGTTGCTGCGTTAGTCTTTGAACCACGTTCTCACCGACACTGTTGCTTCTCCTACTTCAGAGTCAGTTTATTCAGTTGGTTATGAATGACTTTCAGCTGCTCTGTAAATTGTTATTGTCCAGGCCCCATTGTAACAAGAGGTCACTTGCAGTTTCTATTATAAACCCAGGTTTCCAGGTGTTTATTATAACTTGGCAGTTTTGAAATCTGGGTTAAAAATTGGTACACTTTTTTTTTTTTTTTAAGGCCAGATGGGCTTTTTATCCTTTCTCCTCCTCTTTTCCCCACCTAAGTTTTAACCTTGTAGGAGCTGAATAAAATCTCTATCAGGTGAAATGTTAAAAAATTAACATTGGCAAAGAAATTCATTTCTCTAACACCACTAGTATCTTGAGAGTGATCTTTGTGAAACACTCTTCATCAGCTGCAGTTTGGTGTTTTTATGTTTTTTTTACATTCTGTTTATGAGAGTGCCTTCATTTTTTGCAATTCCTACATGGCCCCAATCCATCATGTAGTTCAATCCATTGCCCAAAGTCTCAGTGATTTCAGTGGGACTTCGTGGAGCTTTTCCCTTGATCAGAGCTTTAAAAAAGGGTCATAATTAATTTGCCAAATATTTTTTAAGTGGATTATGCTAAAATTAGTGCTCATTGCTAAAGAGCAAAGACAAAGGATTTCAGACCAAAAAGGTGCACCCATTCACTTAGTTCCGATGACAAGAGCCAAGATTATTACTGATTTTAAAATGCAAAAGAAACCAAGACAACAAAAGTAAAATTTCTCACCTCTATTAGAACCTTTTTGATTGATCTTCGGACACTGAACAACTGAATTTCCATCTTCTGTGTTAGAATAATACTTGGAACTGCTAATAGGAGGTCAATAAAAAAGTTACAGCAGTTACATTTATCTTCCTTAGATTAAATTTAGGAGATTTATTTAAATCATACTCCAAATTTATGTTGCCAGGAAAAAAAAAGCATCACTGAAATACCTCCATCACATCTTGGTTTCAAAATGTGCTGGTTGAATGCATTATCTTTCCTTTCTTTATTTTTTTTTTTATTTTAATTCTTCAACCTCTAAACGATCTTGCTCTACTTCCGATAATGCTCTTCAGTGACTCCTATGCTGCAGTCTGGAGTCTGATACAAGATACATGACTCTATTTATCACTCAGTGTTCTGTATAATCTGTTACAAGCACAAGAGCTAGTTTTACATGGGTGCACTTTTTCATAAAAAAAAGAAGGAAAAAAAGGCTTGCTTTCACAACTGCTGGTATCAGGGAGTAGTTCCTTTCCCAAACCCTGACTTGGCAGAGTAAGGGTGAGAGGTGTGTAAAATCCGCTGGCTCGGTAGCCAGCACGAGGAAATGCCACTGCTGTATTGATTTAATGTTGCTGCCTCGCCACCCTTGCTCGTGTGAGTAATTCTCATTTGGAAAACCAGTCCCACTGACCTCACTGGGATGGCTTACCTCGGGACAAGTAGGATTGGACCCCAAAATCAATAGAGCTGCTGCACACGACGGCGCTTTCGCAGCTCAAAATCCCAGTGATGTCACTCGCTCGTCAAGCGCTGGGGCCGAGCTGTCACCCTGGCTTCCTCAAGCAGGCCCACTTGAAGTTGAAGGATTAGGCACATCATCAGCTCCGAAGGGTCTGCACTTTTATTTATTTATTTTGTTCAAACTGACAACAGCCTTCTCTGGATGCATCCCCGCTATCTCGCCTGTCCCCCTTATCCAACGTAGCAGCGAAATCAAACCACTTGGCATCCAAATCTCTCCCCGAGTCCTCCCCCCTTGAAGGGATTCCTTGTGGGTGACTGGGAGGAGGGCAGGGTCCCTGCAGAAGGGCACTGAGGAATGCAGTGAGTGCTGGAAATGAGCCTCATTGCTCAGCGTGCAGCCACGGAAAGCCCGTGTGCTGCTCTGGGACAGGGAGCTCCAGGCAGCAGAGGG
>JANCRA010000109.1:1047500-1090000 GCA_024362935.1 Setophaga petechia | reverse complement strand
TGAAAAGAAGAGCATTTTATGACCCATCTAATTATCATTACATTTTAGGGGGAAATGAATGGCATGGAGCTGAATGTTAACTATTCCATTTTATTCCTTTACACATGTGGTTTGGCATATTATTCAGTAAGTTGTTTTTTTGTAGGGTTTTTTTTGGTTGGGTGTTTTTTTTTTTTTTAAAGAATCCTTGATTGGCGGGGGGAGTGTAAAGAGGGGTGGAAGATGCAATTAGATCTGGGTGTTTGTTCCTTTCTCTTCCCCGCACATGCACACACATACACACACACAAAGTGACAAAGTGGTTAATGTCTTTGCAGGTTGGTGTTGACATCGGGTATCTTATTGCCACAGTCCAAATAGAGTACTAATTACTGCGAATGATGTCACCGTAGGCAGAGGAATAATCCCATCATTTAATTAGTTGAATGATTTAAACAAAGATTTGCATAGATGCACTAATCAGTTGCCATGAATTACAGAGCAGCAGTTGCCAGCGAGGGGTAACAGATCATACAGTTGGAGGGAAAAAAAATCTCATCTCCTTGAACATAATTAATTTAATTGTCCTCATTAGCTGTACCATTTGTTTTGATTTTATTTCTCCCTTTCCCCACACATAACTTCTCCCTCCCTCTTTTCTTCTCCTTCTCCAAGTGCATTGGTGGAGAGAGGCACACACACACTCACCCTGCTGTATTTCCAGAGTGGCTGTGGCAGAGCTAGGCTATAAACAGAGGCAAGTCAGGCTCTCCTGAGCCTATGGGTGCGTGCAGGAGGGGAGCAGGTTTCTGTTAAGTTTGGCTTTTCTCTGTGTGCAGATCAAATCAGCAGAAAGGGGCTCTGTTAGTCTGCTGCCTCTGGTTGTGCTTTTCGGGTTCTTGCTCAGGTTGGTCGTGGCTGAGTTTTGTTGCTACTTAGAGGGAGAGAGGGGGCAAGAGATTCAGGAATTGTTCGTTGCGCAGTATGCTTGTTGCAGGAACCTTTATATATGTATATTTATATGTATTAAAAAAAAAAAAAAGAGAGGAGCTTACAATGTGGGGGGGGAGGTGGGGGAACCTGTCCTAAACATATACATTTCTGAGGTTGCTTTGATTTTTATTAGAGCTGCTGGATTATACAAGGGAGGGGTGTAGATGGCAGGGCACTTCAATGCTTTTAAATCTTTCTTGGGTCTTGAAAGACTTCTATAATATGAGTGTCATTCAAATTTAGGGTATATTGTAAGCTGACATCTTTCAAAGCTTTGTGGAAATCTAGCGTGGTGCTTCTAATAGCAGACAACAGATATTCACTTTGAAGTCTGAAAACTGTATTCACAAATTCTTAATCTGGTCTTTCTCCAACTGCAGATGG
Source organism: Setophaga petechia (assembly GCA_024362935.1). Lineage (NCBI taxonomy): Eukaryota > Metazoa > Chordata > Aves > Passeriformes > Parulidae > Setophaga > Setophaga petechia. Next base: position 1,088,644 of record JANCRA010000109.1, on the reverse strand, counting down.
CTCTTAGAGGAAGATGCTTTGGATTTTTTTAACTTTATTTACAGTAGGCTAGGCTCAACATCTTTATTATAAAACATGAAGAAACAGTCATCAGTGAGCGTGACTGGGTATCAAAGTGTGCTCTACCTCTCGTGTGTGTCTGTCTGTCTGTCTTGTGGTCAGGGGTGCTCAGCACCTCTAGCAACCCCATATCTATGATCTTTCCCCCCCTCCAACACTAGGTAGAGAGGATAAGGATCTGCCTTCAGCTCCTGGGATGAGGATGCTGTAGGGGGTGAATGACTTGGCTTGGCTTCCTTCAGCTTTCAGCTCCAAAAGTGCAGTCAGGGGGGTGGCATGTGGCAGGTGGGGCCCGGCGGTGGCACGGCCGGGCACCGTGCGGGGAGCAGGAAACTCTCACAGCGGAGTTTCCGCTGAGCAGCTCCGACCTAGCACGAGAGAGAGGCAGAGTTTTCACCTTCAGGGATTTTTCTCATTACTCATTAATAGAGAGATATGTATCTTGCCTTTTTTTTTTCTTTTTTTTTTTTTTTTTCTTCCTTTTTGCGTGGGCAACTTCTGGTTTTGTCGGAGCCAAGTATTTTGGGAGGAGTGATGGTGGGCGGGGGGCTCCCCTGGCTGCCCGGGTGTGCTGCTGGAGCACTCTCTGGGAAGGTGATCCCGAGCCGCTTCGGCAGAGGTCACTTGTGTGTGTGCGTGTGTCCCTGGTGTTTGTGTCTAGCATATGCATGTGGTTTTGCTGACTGCACTTGCAGGCTTGTAAATTTTCACCATGGGAAATTACCAACAAAGCCCAATCTGTCTCCTGGCTGCTTTGCACTTTCCGAGGGCGGCTGTACTTGAGCGAGCTGCAGAACGAGAGAGAAAGCGAGAGGGAGAGAGAGAGAGAGAGAGAGAGAGAGAAAGGGGGAGTTGGGAGGGGGGAGAGGAAGGGTGGGTGGGTGGGTGGAGGGGGAGAGAGGTAAATAGCCTTAAATCGGAAGGGAGCTGCTTCTCTGTGGTCTTCCACAAGAGCTGCCTGGGCTCTGCTGGCTCAGTAATAACTGAGTGACCTTTTCTTTTGCTGTATTATGTCTGGCTGGTAAGGGATTGCATTTTGCAGCTGATAAAGCCCTGACTTCATTCAACTCGGCTCCTCACACGCTGCTTTAGGTAAGTTGTCTTCAGCCAGGACGGAGACAGACAGCCTTGGACTGCAAGATACTAAAAGGAGGACACCTGTAGCTCGGATGCGGTCAACACAATTACTTGGCGGATCCTTGAGGACCTCATTATTTTAAACTTAAAGAATAGCGATCTCCCTCCCCATCTCTCCCACCCCCTCTTTATTTTTTTCCCCAAACAATGCTTCTTTTTGACCTTTTCCAAGGAGAAGAGCTACAAAGCAGCCACTGTGCTTATTGAACTGCCTCCCCTGTATCGCTTAATTGAGAAGGTAAGTGAGGCAACTGTGTACATAAGCTTTGGGTCATTTGTGTATGTGTGCCTGCATCACTCTCTCTCTCTCCTTCTCTCTCTCTCCCTCTCTGAGTCATAAGCCGGGGCTGCAATACACACACACACACATCTCTGCACTGCAACTTTCACTCGAGCTGCAGCTCTGCTGAGACTGTTTTGTTTAAATCATGTGAGGCTTCATTATTTTTATGATGAGACATGAAATACATGCAAGCAGAGGATGCTGAGCGAAACCCCTCCGACTGCACGTCTCGAGAAATAGCAGTCAAAGTTAACAATGAATTGCAGCCCCACCACTACCCCCCTCCCCGTTATTATTGTTATTATTATTCTTGCTTCTTCCAGAGCTTCTCGAAACACGCTCTCAATTACCAAGGGAGCCGGTTAATTTCCCACTCCCCAGCTTTAATCCACAAGCCTCCCCGTACAGCAGTTTAATTTGCAGCTGGTTCGGTGCAGGGTTAACCCTTTGGGCAGAGCGGAGGCAGGAGCGGGGCGGGGAGCCCGGGGGGCGGCAGGGACGCGCTCGGGCTGCGGGGTCCGGGCTCCCGCATCCTCCCTCTCCCGGAGCGGCCGGAGGGAAAGGCAGCCAGCCTGGAGCTGGGCAGAGCTACTTCTGTCTGCCAGCATTTCTCTTTTCTCCTCTCTTTTTCTTAATTTTTTTTTTTTTATTATTTATTATTTTTTGGAATTTTTTTTCCCCTCTTCTCCCCCCGCTTCTCCCTTCCCAGCGAGCGCGATACGGTATGCTAACGCCGCATGTGACAGTTTAATCAAACCCATTTGTTACAACAAAGCTAAGAGACCGCTGGGATTATAGGCTTACGGCAGAGTTAGGGCAGCATGTGGCTTTGTCGCTCGCCACCGCCGCTCGGGGTGTGCCGTCCCCCCATCCATCCTCATCCACATCCTCATCCTCACCCCCGGCCCCGCCGCCCCCCGCCCCCGCTGCGGCGCGCCGCGCTCCCGCTCACTTGACCCGAGCCGAGGAAGCGCTCGCTACTTTTGCCGGGATTTGGTGCTTCAATGAGAAGGAGCTCTCCAGGCGCCCGTAAATCAACTCATGCAGAAAAAGGAGAAAAGTTTTGGTAAGGCGGCGGTGGCCGGTGCTGTGCGCTCCGGGGGGAGGCGGGGGGTTCCTCCTTCTTCCTCTTCTTCCATCCTCGCCGCGCTGCCAGCGTGTGCTCCGAGCGGAGCCCAAACACCGCTTCCGAATAGGACAGCTCTGTAGGACCGCTCTTTAAAGCGATTCCTTTCGCTCGGTGCAACAAACATCGCGACGTGCCGTCCCCGACACCTCCCTCTCCCCATCCTTGTGATGCTCGGAAAGGAATTGGCATAAAAGGCTTGAGCGTCTAACTCCGAAAAGGGATTCTTTGTTGTGGAGTATATGTTTCTTATTTATTTTATTTTTTTATTTTATTTTGCATGTGAGCTGCATCAAAATTGAACTCAGTCTTGCAAATCTCTTGTTGGCCTTTGCCAAGCACTAGCACTTTGCTGCCATGGTAACTGTAATTAAACTGATAAGAGTGGAAAAATGTCAGTATCTCTGAGCCTTGCAGCTGCATTGGAGAAAAAGGGAATCAAATTGGTTCCCAGCACCGCTGCTCTAAAAAAGGAGGGGGGAGAGAGTGGTGGGGGGGTCTGGGGGAGAGAGATGGGGGGGACACGCCAGGGGTAGGAACAGAGCTCAGCAGCTCCAGTCCCTGAGATCTGGGTACATCTATTTGCTGTGCTGTCCCTTAGGGGGCTACAGCCTGCAGGGATGCTCTGGGCCAGTGAACAGAGGGAAACAAGCTTTTAGGCCCAATCTAGCTTTCAAAAAGAGAAGGGGAAAGAAGAAGAGAAATCTTTTGTTTGGTGTCTCTTGGCAATCGACTAGCCATGTTGGCCAAATTCTTTTAATCTGTATCACTGCTCCCAGCTGTGGGACTGCATTCCCATTTTTATTTTTTGCCTAGCTTCTTCTCTTTTCCTTTTTCTTTTCTTTTTTTTTTTTTTTTCATCCCCTCCTTCCCAACCCATATCCTTTATTTAGAAAGGAAAAAAAAAAAATCAAAAATAATAAAGAAAAAGCCCAGATTCCTCTGTAGAAGAAGGGGCAGGAGGTGAAGTCTAGTTATATACCATGGAAAATTAACTCAAAAGTATACAGGAGAGGCTATATTCAGAGTGCTGAAATCCTTACTTTTATTTTTAAAAAAACCCCGAGTGTTATGGAGTTGCGGTTACTTTGTTGTGTTAACTACAGAAGCTGAGCCTGTGCGGATGAATGGCACAGAACAAGAGAGCATAATGGAGGCAATCAACCGTTAGGCTGCTTCACAATGCAATCCAGGCAATTAAAAGCTCACCAGAGTTTAAATGAAATGGTTCCACTTATTTCTGTGCACCACACTGCACAGGCTATTATTTATGTCTCTTTTTTTAATTATGATTTCCCTTAAACTGTCAAATAACTCAGAATAGCAGGGTCTCGGAGGCAATAAGAATTTTCCACAGAACAATTTACATGCCAATCTAAAACTAGTTACGACTCCTGATGTGCTACATATGAGTTCTGAAATGTTTCTTAGCTTCTGAAACCTCAACTTTTTTTTTTTTTTCCCGAGTCTGTGTGTGTTGCCCTGAATTACTGGAACTCTGACTGCTTTTAGGATGAAGCTACAAAGTGGGAAAGCAGCAGAAAAGTATTCTTTTTATCTTTTCCTGGACCCCTAACTCTCCTGTTGACTGCATGTTGTCTGTCAGTTTGCTTTCAAAGACTGATGCACCCAATGCTTAATTTGCTCCTAACTGATTTTTCAATTTTTTTTTCCCCTAAGTAGAGGCAAGTTTGCCCTTTTGTGCTGTTTGTGCTACTGTCTTTGGCAGAACTGTGTGCATGTTTCTGAAAAAGGGGGGAAAGTGGTCTTTAAAAGTTTGTAAGACATCCAGTGCATAACACAACTGTTCCTCCCAAGGACTGCCTGTACCACAAACAAGAACTGAGTTCTGAGTGTCTCATGCCATGCTCAGCACCATCAGGGACTAATCTCGCTTACAGATGCTTCTAAATCGCTAACACAATATAGTTCATTACACCAAATCCTCATTTCCCTTGATTTTTGAGAAGGGTGATGATTTGAGTGAGATGGATTTTTGCTTCTCTGCCTTCCCCGGGAGCCTAATTTAGCTTTTTCCAGCAACCATTCCTCTTTATCCTGAAATCATAGTCACAAATCAGTTGACAGTGTTTCATCACACCATAATAACAATAAACAGGGAGGGGAGTCAGTTACATTGAACTTATTTGGGGAGATTGAGAGAAATCTGAAAACCCACAAGTCTGGTTTTTAAGTTCTCCCTTCAAAAATCCTAAAGGGTGATGAAGAAGTCTCATTCCTGCCTCAGCTCTGCAGTTTATGTGCAGTATCCTGGGGACTGGGGGTGGAGGAAGGGAGGGAGCAGAGGGAAGGATAGAGGAAGCCCTTGAAAGCATATTGGGGTGAAATAAAAAGGGTTTGTTTGACAGTGACAGACTAGGCACTGAAATTCCTCAGTTCTGAGAACAGATCTGCTCTGTGATGCAGAGCATGGGTAGAACTCTGCAGAACTGAAGGGAAAGCTGGGTTTGATTTTTCTTTCTTTTTCTTTTTCTTTTTTTTTTTTTTTTCCCACAGCCTGGGTTGTAGCACTTAGGGAATTGTATGATGTTTTGAAAGTGCTCCATAAGCTCTGCTTTCCTGGGGGAGGGGGAGAGGAAGGCAGCCAGGCAGCAGTGCTGTGCACTGCCACCTGATATTTCAGCAATGAGCAGTTTGGATGGGTTTGTGGGTGCTGTCAGCCTCTGAAAAGGCCCTTCCCATGTCCTAGGGAATAAATGAGTGCTTAAACTGCAGCCTGTGAAAAGCTGGCTGACAGTGAGCTGCAAGGTATTCTTATTGCCAAATTAAGGGAGAGCTAAAAATACACAAGCATGTATCTGAAAAGTGCAACTGCATCAGAGGGAGACCTTATGGGAATGTTAAAGGGGAGAGAGATGGTCTGTGGGGTGATCTGCATTAGGGTGGCTCATACAAATACAGGGGGAAAAAGCAATAAAATATTCTGTTGTCAAAATGAAGGGATTTTAACAGGGCATGTGAAGAAAAGGACATTTTCAAATTGAGAGGTATGTCAAACACTTCTTGACTTTGTTTAGAACCCCTCTACACTACCAAAAAAGCATAACTCCTTTCTTTTCTTACAACGAAGCAGTAGTTTGGGGACATTGAAATAATAAAATAGAACCAGCTTCATTGCATGTTAAGCGAGATCAGGTCTATCAGAGGAGAAAAGCATTCCTTCCCTCCAAAAGCTGCTGCAGATAGAATTGCTAATCTGAAGATGGGGTGTCAGCACCACCTTTTCTCCCTGCCTCAGGAAAACAGATATGCAGGGTTGCAAATTCTCCTTCCATGGGGTATTTGCCTCTTTGCAGTTGTCCCTACAAGAGGGTTTTGGGCTAACCAGTGTGAATGGCAGGGCTCTGCCTACTTTCCTCATGTAGGGAGTATCTCAGAAGCTGTGCAGGCTATGTGCAAGCTGCAGTTTTATTTGTAATACAATAACCTCATGTTTGCAGCGTATACCTCGGGAATTATCAGGCTTGATTACTGCAATCTGCTCAGGCATTCACTTGTTTGGCTGTGTTTCTGTGGCATCTTGTTCCCTTCAGACAGCTCAGGACAGTAGATCAGCCTGGATCAGGGACTGTCAGCCTCCACTCTCTAACCCGCTTCCTTATCAGGCGATGAAATTTTTACATTAAGATTTTTTTTCGTTAAAGCCTTTAACTGTGTTAGCTCCTAGTTTATTCTGGTTTCCCTCGAGCTAAAGATTAAAGTCCTAGAACAGCCCTTCATGCTTCTAAACTTTTTTTTTTTTTTAACTGAGTTACAAGAAGTTTATACAAATTGTGGCTGATTTTATGCATTTGTCCTCTATACGGCCAAAGAGAGGATCTGGGGATAAGCCTGTTGTTGGCACCTGGTGGATATTTACACTCTACTGTGATAAGCAACATTACAGATTAAGGCTTTTCGACCAAGTGATGTTATTTGAGTTTCAGCAGGAGCTCCCTTTACAGTCTGGTATAGGTTCCTTACCAAAAATCTCTGATATTTTCGCTGCTTTGAGTCTTTTATTTGTAGCCACGTTACTTTGCTTTTTCATGGATGCACCCTGGATTCAGAGGAGTCAGCTGTCAGCTGAAGATGCTGTAAAGGCTCAGCCTTTGTCTCATGGTGCCTTCTCAAGAGGAAATGTGTGTGTTCATTCCCAGATCTGCCACAGACTGTGGAGCCCAGCGCAGGTCACTGGATCTCATCCTCCCCCTTGGGAATGAGAGACAGATCTTGGGAGTTTCTGTGTGGTGAGAAGCTATGAGCATCAACTGGGGAGTGATGGGAGGGACAGCACTGACAATTTTTATACCGGTTGATAGAAAAATACAGACCTTACACTGCTGTCAGGAGATTTAGATGTGGTGCAGCAGCACTGCTGGGGTGCTTTGGGGTGTCTGCTAGCAGAGCTGCCTGCACAGCTCCTCCACCAGATAAATGCATCACCCCAAGGTGTGTGATAGGCTGCACTGCAAAGAGAGGAGCGAGGCTGCTGTTGCAATAAGAATTACTATTTCTAATTCAGCAATCAGCCTTGCAGGTGAGACTCAGGAGTTCAGCTTGGGAAAGTCCCTGAACTGGCCATGCAGTCCCTGCACTCCCTGTGAATTCCATGGGTTCTACACACACCTCGTGGAGCTCCCTGGGATGCCTCAGCCTGTTGTTTTTGCAGCCCTAACATCCATAAAGGCACGCTCTGCCATTGCTTCAAAGGTTACACTGGTTTTACTCTTGTTCTTACGAGGGATGACAAAAAAGCAAATACAAACCAAACCAAACAACCCCAAACTCGTCTGTGTTCAGCTCTGAGCATGCCTGTCTGAGGTGGTATGTTACAGCACCAGCCAAGGCCTGCTGATAGAAGCTGGCACTGCCAAGATTTCTTAACTCCAGGTAGTAGAGCCTTTATGGTGAGGGGCTCTTGAATTTGCTCCTCTTTGCTATGAGACTCTATTCAACCTTTCTCAATCTCTGGATGATAATAATAATAGGGTTCCAAACCTCAAGTGTTGGAGTAGGATTTGCTGGCTGGCAACAGCATTCCTTCCCCAGTCTTGATAAATTCTCATTGCAATATTCAGATGTGTTCTAGTGAGTAGCAGCTTTTTTTGAAGTTACATCACTGGCTTTAAAACAGTGAGGTAACCCCTACTGAACGGTGTATCAGTTCTTCCCTTCTCTCTTGTCCCTGTTTGATATCCACCAAAATATCCACGGGAATGTTATTTTGCTTATCCTAAGAGGTAACAGCGAGAGAATTAGTCAGAGTGCGCTGGGCTGGCAGCTCATGCAGCTGAGCAGAGAGACCAGTCTGCGAGCACTTTGGGGCAGTGACCTCTCCCCATTTACTGTAAAGCTGAGGGCAATTGATTTTTGAATGGATCCCTGGAAGCTGGCTGTGTTGCTCTGAGTAACATCACTCAGCTGTGTTCCCCTTTTCGCTGGTTCTGTCCATTAAACAGTGTTTCAGGAGTTTGAATGGTTTTTAAATGCTCTCAGCTATTACATCAAAAGGTGTATATGTACTTAATGGACACTACTGTATACTCCTTGTCCCGAAGTAGCTGTTGGCTAAAACTGGGATTGGGAAGCGGGGCAGCATTTTATTTTGTTTTTCTTGACAAACTAGAACCTCTCTGACCTTGTGCAGATTATTTTAAGTCACATTTTTCAGGAGGTCCTTCCACTGCAGGTTATGACTTGCGTTTCTTCTACTGCAGTCTTTGGAAATCTTGTCGCTTCATTATTGTGTCTAAAAAGAACTAAAATATTAAAAAACAGCATCAAGATTTCTATGTCAAATCTCTCAGAAACTCTTGCGCCGTGTCTGTAAAACCTCCAATCTTTTCTTCTTTAAAACTGAACTTCTTTTATATTTTATGAAGATAGTGCAAATAAGTCCAAATATGTGAATTTAAGTATGTTTGCCATATAGATATCCTGTTTATTTAAATTTTGGGTTGCTAAGTGTTGGAGATGTGCTGTTTATTTAAAATTTGCATTGCTAAATATTGGATACTATGGCTAAAATTGGACAACTTTTCAACTGGACTGTTTTAATATTTCGTGTTATTATTTTAAATCTTACTTGTTTTCAGCAAAGAGACCAGGTAAATGAGGTGTTAAAGAGAAGCTGTGGAACACAGAACAGTGGAAGTTTCTGCTCTCAAATTTATCTTAGCCTTGTTTTCAGCTTGCTGTGGTCTGACTAGGTTATTTTATCCTGCCTACACCATTGACTTTTAAATGAACTGGATGTGGGGTGGCGGCGGGGGGAGCAGCGAGGTGGAGGAAGAAAAGGGCAAGAGTTTTTTTTTGCACTTGAGAGAATATCTATTTTCAGTCTTCTCTTGTCTTACTGTGTTTCAGGTATACAAATGCTCTCAGTCCAGCCAGACACCAAGCCGAAAGGTTGTGCTGGCTGCAACCGTAAGATTAAAGACCGATATCTTCTAAAGGCCCTGGACAAATATTGGCATGAGGACTGCCTGAAATGTGCCTGCTGTGACTGTCGCCTGGGGGAGGTGGGCTCTACCTTGTACACCAAAGCCAACCTTATCCTTTGTCGCAGAGACTATCTGAGGTAGGTCACGGCCTTCTTCCGTTCGCTGGCGAGCTCGGGAAACCTGCTCAGCCCTTCCTACAGAGCTGCTCTCACACAGACAGGGCTGCAAGGCTGGGTATTGGAGGAGATGAGGAAACAAATACTGAAATATGGAGGTTGAATTAAAATCTGAGTCAAAAAGCGCACACGAGCAGGTTGTGGAGGTGGCTGCCAGATTTATGGTGAGGAGAGTAATTCCCCCCTGCTCCCCACAGCACTGTGTTCCTGGGGAGTGGGGGTCTCCTGCTCCCCCTCCTCCTCCTGGCAGCACGGTGTTGCCCAGGTATCACAGCCTGAAACCAGTCCTGTGGTTTTCACCCAGCTTCAGGGCAGGGCTGGAACCCTGCAGGTGAGGAACATTTCACCCATCTTCACTTTTGTCCTTTTAATTTGCCAAAGGATTTCGTTTGTGGCACTCAAGCTTTAGGAAGGCTGGCACTCAGCTGTTGGAAGCTGGACCAGGATAGCCAACTGAATTCCCCATTTTTAATAGCCATAAGCTCCAAGCCACTCTGGTTTCAGTTGGCAGCTCAGGTGGGATGCTGGCTAACTTGTGTTCACCTGTCAGGGGCAGCAAATCAGCACCTGCTTTTCTCTCTTCTTGTTTACTGTGGACCTGCATTCCCAAAAGTACTTGGGGAATAACCATAGCAAAGTACAGATGAGCAGCACCAGGGCAGTTTATCTACACATTGTGTATCAATAGGGCTGCTTTGCAGGAATGGAGTTTAACTGGGACGTTTAGTGTCCCTGGGCTCTCAATAGTAAATAGAGAGAAAAGGCTCCTCTGGGGTGATTCTGAGCACCTATTCCCTACAGTAACACCTTTCCTCCATTCCCTGTGGAGGGGGTCTCATGAGACCAGCTGCTCCAGGCTAAGGTGAACTTCTGGGAATATTTCCCCTGCCCCTTCAGTGAAGCCTTTTCCTTTTAAAGGGACATTGAAGTTGCTAATACATTGGGGGAAAATTAAGATTCTTTTTGAATGCGTTAACTTCCAAGTTCCGCTTAAGTACAGGCTCCAAATAAGAGGTTCCCACACTCTGATCAGTTCCCAAATTATACACCATGAGTAGGTAAGAACAGGAATCAAGACTAAAGCACTGACAACTATCAGTACCCTGGCTTTCTACCTAACCACCTCTAGAAAAAACGGGTGGAACAAAAACCTTCGAAAATCCACTGTGCATTTGTTGAGCTGGGGCTGAAAGGCAGATCAGGTTCTTCAGATGGGCTTAGACTTAATGCTTAAAGTATTCTGCTACCTGTTAAAGCTCTGAACTGAACCCAAGATAGAGGGCTGGGAATTCAGCATAGAGGCTGCATCTTAAACCCGATGTGTTAAAGCTGCCAAAGTAGTAGGTAACAAAACCTCACTTTTAAAAGCTGATGGAACAGAAGGGAATTGTTGTACATGAACTTAGGTTGCTTGTGGTCTTTAGGTGAGTGTGTGTAGAGAGGGTTTGAGAAAGGTTTTGGTGCGGGGAAGTAACATCCCAATTTTTAAAATCAATTTTAATAATCTTTATACAACAAATGCCTGCAGGAGCAAGAGAACTGCTATGGCTGTTTCATCTGAGTTCCAAATGTACTGGAGACTTTGAGCTTACTGAATCTCCCAAGTGCTAGTGCAGCAGATCTAATGTTTTGAAATCAAATGTTTAAAATCAAAACCAGAAATGATGTGGTAGCAAAGATATGAGCAAAGCATTTCCCCAGCACATATGCATTCACACACGCTCTTGCTCTCTGGTCTTTGAGGGTTTAACAGGAGTAAATATTTTGCTAACAGATTGTTAAAACTCATACTAACTGATTCAGAGAAAGGAGATTTTTTTTTTCTTGTTCTTGTTGATTGTCATGATCACATTCAAACTGGTGTCTCATTTATTTCTTCATACATAACACCTTTTACTTTTGCATGTGAAACCAGCATACATCAGAAATCTTATCACTGGTTTTAAGATGTTTCTGATTTTTGTCTCTGGATTTGTTGTCGTAATGAAGCTATTTTGTTGTGATTTTTTTTTTCTTTTTGGTGATACTTGTGAGTGCATAGATTTAAACTTGGTATTTACACTAAACTTCAAACTGATGCACTTAAGGTAATTGCAGATAGTCATTTGCCTCATTGCATCTTATCTACTTAGTTATGCAGTGAACCTATAAAAGTGATCTTTTTAGTGCTAATGTACAGACTAGTTAAATTTTCTCTAGCTTTGTAGTCAAATAAGCTTTCATATTTAGCAACCCACTTGATATGAATTTAGGGAACAAATTGCATTGTGCTAATGATCACATTAGAGTTCGATTATGGTTTCAAACTATCTTCTTAGGTTTTTTTTCCTTTTTAACCATAAAGGGAGCCTTTGCTGCGTATAAAACTGTTCTGGCTTCCTATTAATTTATGTGGTGCCCTCTAGAGGATATGTGGCTTGAACGATACTATAAAGAGTAAAATTGCTTATTAACTTGTCTCTCAGTGTTCATTATGCCTTTCAATAAGACAGGCATTCTACAGATGCTACAAGCAATCATGCAGCCAGTTTGGGTGCTTCAGCACTCGTGTTTAAGTTCATAAATGGTGTGATTGTGTCTTTGCCTGTTTGCAAAAATACTTCCAGTATCTTCCATTTAGAGATGCCTGCCAAAAAAGCTGCACCATCCCTCAGCCCTGATGCACGCTCTCGTGCTGCAGCTGAGCCCTGAGGTCCCCACTTTGAGCTCCTTATAAATAATCTGCATCTTCAGAACTCCAAAACTTGCTTTGCTTTAGCTGTCTCCTTTGGTAAAATTAGCTAATTATACTACATTGAACCCTTTTCCTCTGGATCAGGAGGGATTGAGGGAATGGAAGGAATCTTTAGAGAAGGAAGGAGCTTGAAAGATGCTGTGGTGTGAGAGGCTGTGCCCTGGGATGTGATTCCTGCTCGGCACTCCAGCGGTTCCCGAGGTGCTGGGGTGGCCGTGGCAGGAGCGAGTTCCACTCTGTTACCGAGGATGGGAACTGACTTGAGCAAAGAAAGGGCTCAGCGTTAGTGATAACACACTCCCCGAAAATGATATGCAGAGGATAATTCCCCTGCAGGCTTCTGTCTTCTGCTTATACACTCCTGGGTTAGGAAGTGAAGACTTAATTTGAGGAACTTAGGTTTACGCCAATATTTCAAGTCCATTTATAGGAAGTGAAATATGCAAGAACTTTTTTTTTCTCCCCTTCTTTTCCTCCTGAGCTGTACGGTGACATCTTAATGCATCAGGCTACCCTGCTCTGTCCTCTCTTCTGACTGGCAGCGTGTCCATTTGCAAGCACAATATTCCCTTTGAAATCTGTCATTACTGCCATTAATGACCAGTCATTATGTTAACAGCCCTTGGGCTGTTAACATGTCAAACTGGTTGTTAACTGGAATGTTATTACTTATTTAAACCTCAGGTATGAGTTGTGTGAAATGTGCTTTGGTTGCACGTTCTGGGCTGCTTCTGCTCAAAACAATAGGGAAACAGCAGAGCGTTTGCCTTTGGGGTGCCAAGGGATTTGCTTTCTGTTCCATCTGCTCATTTGATTTCTGTATATTTGTGAGGTTCTCCTACCCCTGGGCAGCCTCCTAATTTCAGTGTGCAATCCCTTCTCTTAGCCTTGCCTGCAAATGGGCAGCCGTGGATGTTTCCAGATGCACGGTAACGCCCGCTGCCCGTTTGAGATGAATACCTGGCCCCTAGAAGTGTGAAATAAAAGACCAACAATTACTTGGAACTCAGTTGTATTAAATAATGAGCTTCCTCGGATGCAGCAGAAATATGAAAGTACAGCTGTGCTAAGCTAGTTGCAATGTAGGTCAATCACCCTTTTCACTTAGGTTTTTAACTACGCAAACCCCGCTGAGCGACCAATGACTACAAAGTGCTGTTTCATTCCTATTTAATTTTGGCAGCATTTTACTGAAGAGCAGGCATTCATGCAGCTAAATTATCTTTGCCGTTTCTGGTTTTAACTCCAGCTCCATGACACTAAATGTTGGAGTGCATATCTCTTAGTAAACACAAAGAATATGGTTTCTGATATATATATTTATTTTTTTCCCCAAATCCACCTCTTAACATGGAAATTGAATTAGAACTTTTATTACTTTTTGCATAATTTCCCTAGCCAGGCAAGCAAGATCATAAGAAAAGGATTAACAAAACTAATATATTGGGGTGGATTTTTTTTTGCCCTTAAACACATCTAGAACCTTATTGAGAATGGGGAGGAGGATGACAGAAAGTCTGTCCTCTCCCCCCACCATTCCCCCTCCACCTCAGTATTGATACTGTTTGTAAATACACAGCAGACTTTAAAAGTACCACTGAAGAGCTGTGAAAATGAGTAGATCCCTATTCCTGAGGAAAGGGACAGAACATTTTGGGTTTTTTTCTCTTCCCCACTTGCTGGTTGAAAGACCTGAGAAAAGCCAAGTCTCTAAAAGTGGATATTGGAGAAGATCTTATAAATAATGAGACTTGACCACAGAAAGTAGTGTTCAACCAGAACCATTATAAAGATGCTGCCTCTGTGAAATATTTAGCTTCAGAGCAGTTTGAAAAGAGCAGAATTTAGGAAGCAGCTTTTTCCTGTACAACCGCTCGCACTCTAAAGGCAATTATTATTTTAAAAAATTATTGTGTAGGAGTGCTTAGAGAGACTTAAAATGTCTTGTGGCCTGATGCTGATTAGCAGATCCCATTCCTCTCTCCTGTCACGGGCAGTATTGCAAACACCCAAGATATGAGCTTGCTTAAATGCATGTATAAATACTCTGTGTGGATATTTTCATGGGTAGTGGGTTATAAATTTTTTCAAAATGCCTCCTCAACATGTTTCTTGCCCAGCTTGATTAAATAAGGGTAGACCTTTAAAGATTTAAACACTTTGGGTTTTCAGGAATATTGAGGTGTTTATGGAAGTGAGGCTTTAGAGGTCCACTTTCTTCACTAAAGCTTTTTAGAACTGAGCCCTTATGTATACATTAATATCCTTGTTGCAATGCATTAAAGCATTAAAGGGACTAGTAGTTTGCAGGAATATGCCCTAAAAATATTTTAAAATACTTTAAAAAATGGTAGGTGTAGCGATTCACTTGTTCTAATTTTGCTGTGTGCGATGAATGTTCTTCTAAATTTACATAAATGGTATCATTTAGTGTGTCTTGGAAATAAAAAAAAAAGGCAAGAATACTCTCTCTTCCACTAATTGCCAGAGGTTTTGAAAACCTCCAAACACCTTAACAGTTGTTGAAAAGGATAAGGAGAGTGATGGAAACACGCACAGTTAATCCACCCAACTTGCAAAGAATAATGCTTTTGATTTAGTTACACCCTGGCTAGTTTTGCTTGTTCTTTCTTTAGCTCATCTGTGATAGCTTTTAATAAGAAACATTCAATTAAGCTGTTAAAATTGGTGTTTAAGTCATGTTGAAATGCTGTGAAATGTGTGTACTCAAGTTTGACGCTCTTCAGTAGTTCCATGTGTTTCCCCATATCTGCTGGTATTTTTTCTCCAGAGCTGCCAAATTTTTAATAATTGTGTTATTTTTAGTGGCTTAAAATACACAGTTTAATTTTCAAGAATGTGAATCTTCCCTCTTATAAGGCTTCTTGAAAACCAGACGCTCCTCGCGTGTTGTCAAAATACCTCATTAATCCCCTGGAAACGTTCAAAGAATTTCAGGAGACTTTTCAGATGAAAGTACCGTGCCTCTTAAAGCCTGTCCTACAGCTCTTCATTACAGCACTACAGTGCTGTGTATTTTGATGGAAAATTATTTTACTACAAAGGTTTTGCCAATACAGAGCAGCTCAGTAAAGCTTAATAAAAGCAGTGATTTTGGGGAAGCCGAAGTAATTCTGCAGTGCCAGAGGATGGGATAATGTTCCTGGCAAAAGAACAACAGCTCTGTAGTTCTGCTTAGTGTTTCCTGTAACCTCTTTTAAAAGAAATGTGAATTTCTTGTTTTTGTCCTTGCTAATTTATTTTTTTTCTCTCAGAAGTGATTTTGTGACCAGTACTTCTTATGAAATATCTTTAAAATAATATCCATAATAAAGTTCTTGACACCGAGACTAAATATTATCAGCAGCATTGTGACACAGGATTTGATATCCATGGTTTAGCTGACAAATTTCTGAATTTTTGACCAGAAGCTTGTGTGAAACAAGCATCTGTGCATAATGTAGTAGAATTATATTTACTTCAAAAAGCCTAACACAGATGCCTTTAAAAAGTTCTGTTTTCTACTGTATATCTGTTCCTTAAAAAACTACCTATTTCTATTTCTTTAAATTTCTTTGAAATTTTAATTAATTTCTGGGGACATTTTACAGTTAAAACTGAAAAAAACCCTCAAGTTTCTACCATGCAATTAAAAGGTCTATTACTGAAATTTTTTTTATTGGTACTTACTATTTACCGTATTTTTCAAGTCTTCCAGAAAAGATACAGCATTTCTTTCTGGATATGAATGTTTGAACAACATGCAATAATCAAGATGGGTTAAATTGTAGCACACTTTAGTCCTCCTGACTTTAGAAATTGCTTTTTTTTAACTTCTCACTGAAGTTAAGTGTATTCATGATGGATTTGGAAACCAAAATACACAGCATACAACTTATGGTTTCCAAATTAAACTGGTCTTAATTATTGCAATCCTTAAGAATCTCTATTTTGGGTATACCTTATTAAATGCATTATTTTTTTGGTGGCTAATTTCCCAATAGATTCCTTGGTATGCTGATAGATGACCGTTTAATAAATCCACGACATATTTATACATTTGGGGGATTTTTGGTCAAAGCATTCTGGAATTTTTGGAGTTTCTCAGACTCAAATATCTGAAGCAATGAAGTCTACCTTCTCAAAAAGCTTTGCATGTTCCACAACTCCTTCCTTGTAATATAATTCTGGTGCTGTTGCTTTACATCTTCCTGAAGCTTCTTTCTGCCTCAACTGGCCTTTGAACACCTGGCTCTCATTGCATCTCTTTGGGACATTTAAAACTGGCCCTGGAGATCAGATCTTCATTTAAAAGAGGAAAAAGGATGTTATCTCTAGAAACATTAATCTTTCTTAGCTGTGTATATGAATCTATCAAATTATATCTAAACCTTTTCAAATCATACATAATATATATATGATATACTCTGTATATCAGTTTGGTGTGATATGCACACATAGAAATCACAGGGAATTCTGGATTTCTACAGGTGCTTGCTTGGTGATCATGGTCTCATCTTCTCTAAACCAGTTAAGACTGAGTTTAAATGAGTGCTGATAGTTGAGCATTTTGACAGCCCCGTGGCAATTGGCATGGCCAGTTGCAGAGTTAATTTAGGCACCTGCTAAAATGCTGGGATGGAGTGCCAGTGTAAGGAATCCACCACCCAGTCCCTCTCCACACTTGACATCAGAACTGTGGCTACCAGCAGCTGGAGAGGGTTTGGCACCTATTTTTCAAAGAGCACAGTGATCTCAATTATTTAACTTCAAGATATTTTCCTTAGAGTGAACCCTGTAGATCTATTTCATAGCAAAACACAGCACAGGGAAATTTTCACAAGCAGAAATAACCAATTTTATAAGGAGCAGAGTGTCTCTGGATGTTCCTTGGGACATTCTCCTGCAGGTCTTGAGTGAAGTGGCCTTCTGTAATAGTGCAATT
The DNA here is from genome assembly GCA_024362935.1 of Setophaga petechia. Classification (NCBI taxonomy): domain Eukaryota; kingdom Metazoa; phylum Chordata; class Aves; order Passeriformes; family Parulidae; genus Setophaga; species Setophaga petechia. The sequence goes on along the minus strand of JANCRA010000109.1, from coordinate 1,071,737 downwards.
TAAACTTTTCATCTTTTAATTTGCAAAAATGATAATATCTCACGTTGGCACGTAGCAGGTGGAAGTGATAATTGTGCAACATGCAAAGATAAAGTATTTTGGGGGTGGGAGGTAAGAGCAGAGAATATTATGCATGTTATTGTATCTTTTTTAGAATTTTGAAGTGGGGTGGTGAGAGTGAGAATGCCAAATTTTACATTTGAATATACTGTAATTAAGGAGAGACTATCCTACATCAGATAGCAAATTCACCCTTGCTCTTGTATTGTTGCTGTCACACCTTTGTTTTTAACAAAGCTCAAACTTAATGTACAGAAATAATCACATCTCTTGATATTTTTATATAAATGTTCAAAAGACTTGAGAACAATAACTGATTTTTGTTCATGACAAGTGTCCAAGCCATAAATATCAGTCTACTCAGTCTCTCAGGTTTTAACTTAGTGTTATAATGTTTATTATATTTAATCCTGCATTGAACATCAGTACTGATCCACCATGGGATAAAATAAATATTCTTTTATTCTATTTTATAATGTTATTTCTTTGCAGATGCTTTCAAGAGAAATATGTGTTAAAGTTGATGCAAATAGTTTTAGCAATTCCCTGCTTCTGTAATTATGTTAACTCTGAGAAACAGAATTTATTATTCTTTATCAAATTCTGACAATAGTTCAAGTAACAATCGCTAAACTTGGTTTTGTCTTTCAGATACATTTTTAAGGAAGGGTTTCTAGCTAGGGATAGTTCAAATGAGTTACAGGCTGCAGAGTAGGGATGGAAATTGCAATCATTGTGAATTATTTTCTTATCTTTTGTCACTATGGTTGTTTCTACATAAATCTTGGGGGATTTTTTTGAAGTTAGGACTGAGCACAGTTCACTACTCTTTCTCAAAATGTGTACTAAAAACTAAGATTTTAAGACAATAGAAAACTTAAAAATTAATTTTCCCATAAAGAACGCATTTCATTTCTCCCTTTCTAATTTTTGTTAAACAAATTTTACACAGAATTCAGAATTTTCTAAGATCCGATGTTTGGATTTACAAAAAACAACCTTTTCCAAGAAGTCTTTATAAGTTTCATGTGTCTGCCTTATATAAAGTGTTAAGAAGGAGGAGGGCAGTTGCAATAACAAGCTGCTCTCTACTAGTTTTTGCTGGCTTCCTTGCTTAATCTGTAACCTAATACATTTAAGAATGCTCTATACCAAAATAAGATTAAATCTAATCCTACAAACATGTCCTGCATGCTTGGTGTAGCCTGAATAATCCTATTGAAAGGTATAGCCCCTATTAATTTAGAAACAAGCCCCAGTAGAGCCAAATCTTTAAAATTATCTTGGCTCAGCCTGCAAACCCCTCTTGAATTGCTTTGTCCCTGTTCTCTGTGTGCTGTTGACAAACCCCCCTGGTCCAGGCAGTGCTCAGACCCAGGCTCCCATCCTGGCCAGGCACCTTGTGTCAGTGTCTGGGGTGTCAGTCCAGGTTGTGACACCTGTGACAACCTTGCCCTGTTGGTCTCTGGCAGGAAGGATGGTTATTTGTGTGCTAATCCTCCATCCCACTGCCCCAAATCAAACTGCTGGGGGATGATTTAATGGTCCGAGTCTAGGCTTGGCTCTACACCCCATGGGCTCTGCTCTCCACAGCTTTCCTGGGAAGCAGCAGTTGGAGGTGAGATAAAACTTTACCAAAAAGCCCTGAGGTTTTGTGTTGATGCTTGTGAACCCTGGCTTCTCGATTCACTTTCTCTTCATGCCCCCAAATTGCACTAATGAACATGTGCTGTGTACTTAGCAGCTTTAGGCTTCCAGAAGAATATGTTCATTTTTATTAAGATGCTGCATTCATACTTTTTTATGCTCCATATAGTAATAAAAAAATATTAAAATCCAGCGTGACAATGAATACTTATAACAGGGCCACTAAAAAATAAATTAAAATGTATTCTTTCTGCTCAGAACTTCAGTTACTAAAACAATCTTAAAACCTGGAGGAAATGCTGCACACACTGCAGCAAAAGTGCTGGTTTTAATGAGCCTGGCTGTGCTGTGAAGTTAGCCAAGAGCACTTCCCCCAGCACCTCCTCACCTAATTCAGTCATAATGCGGAGTGAATCGCTGGGAAAGGAGTCAGAGAGCAAAACAAAGAGCACAAATCCAGCTCTGGGTGTCTTCTGTGCTCTTCTGAGGCCTTTCATGGTGACCCCTGATGGGTCCCAGGCAGGGTCCCAATTACTCTCTGTCCCCAGGTGCAGCACAGCCTGAGCCTTTGCCTGTAACAGCATCTTTCTTTATTCTCCCTGTTCCTGCCAGGTTCTCACCTGATAATTACAGTTAAAACATACAGGTGTGTTTTGTAAGAGCACCCCTGAATTATGCAGGGTGGTGGTGGTAGCACCCAGTGCAAGTTATTTAACAATTTGGCCACAATAATCCCAAGCACAGCTTCTCCCTGCTGGGGTGAGCAGGTGCTTGCTTCCATCCACCTCTTTTCCCTCCTTGTACCTCCTCTGCTACAAGGTTTACTCTGAGTAAAATCCAGTATATATTTGCAAAATTTACTGTAATTTGCCAGATTATCAGTCTTGATAGGTGGGTACTGTGTCTGAACAATAACTCCAGAATTAACTATCCTGAGTAATCTTGTTATTAACACATAATCTCACTATGGTGGCAGATAAACAGATTTCTTCATGAGCTGTTGAAAAAGCAATTTTTATCTATTTTACACATGTGCTTGTATAAATATATGTGTTGGGTTATTTTAGCAGACAAACAGCCACTTCATAATTCTGCCTGATTTATCCACCACAAATCCTTTGCTTCTCAGACCCAGCTCTTTCTCCTCATCCTTCCAGTTTCAAGGTGTGCTTTTTGGAAAAGTTAGTTCTTGCCACCAACTCCCACGTGCCTCCTGTTTGGCTGATTTGTGCAATACTGTCAATATTATATAACAAGTATACTGTTGCTTTTAGCAGAGTATCAAAAGACTGGTACAGGGGACAAGTATTTCTTATCCACTCCCTCTCTTCCTCCTTCCCAAAAAAAAAAAAAAAAAAAGAAAAAAATTGGAATGAGAAGGAAACAGATTTAGAAAATGACTGCAAGCACGTTAAGTTTCCCAGAAAAAAATCTTTCCTGAGTGGAAAGATGTGATTTTTGTCACTGAAAGCCTGGAAACCACTATCCCTGCAAGGCACTCAGGAACTAACCCTCCCAGCCCCAAATTTTGAAGAACTGTTTTATCCATGCTTTTAAGCCCTGATTCTTTGGCTCCTTAAGCTCTAGCTGAGCTCTTGTGAAACCAAACCTAGCCTAGACCTGGTGTGTTTGCTGAGAAAAGGCACTGAAGAGCTCCCTCCCATCACCCCTGTGCTGCAGGAGCTGCCAGCAGGGCTGGGTGCTGACACCCAGGGATGGCATCTTCCTGACAGCAGGAGCACAGCAGATAGCAGCAGTGGTTTTGCTGTCTCCTTCTTGGTCTGTTTCAACAACAACAACAAAAAAATCCAATTTGTTAATTCATCCTCACTGCAGAGCTGCATGCTGATGGGTGGAGGATACTTGTGAATTTCTGTGTCTGCCCCTGCCTGATGATCCCCCCATTCCTTCTTCCTTCTGCTCTGTACAAGGGGTAGGAGTAGGTGAAGCTCTGCTGTTTATTGAAGAAGCAAGAGACGTGGAAGGGTTAACAGCTGCTTTCCCCGAAATTTCAGAATGCTGAAAATGACAGATGTGTCATGCCAGCGTAAGTGACCATCCTTCCTCATCACTGGAATTTGGGAGAAAAAAAATATTAAATTGCAAATTTAAGAAAACTTGTCAAGAGAAGACAACATCAGTTGTCTTTAGATGGGACCCCTGCTTTCTGTTCCTAAAAGTAAATGCAGCCACCAAGACATCTGCGTCTGGGCAGATCACTCTTCCGTAGATCTGTACTCCTGCTGTCAGTTTTCCATCCTCCCCCTGCTCAAAATGAACACCAGCAAACTGGGCAACTCCCCACTTCTCAGTGATTGGCAAAGAGTGACAGTTTGTGTGCTCCAAACTGAGTGGTTTTGCTGCAAGATTAATTCTGGAGATCTTCTGTCATTTTGGATGTGGAGGAAGGGATGAGGGGGGCTCTGTGTGTGTGTGTGTGAGCAGAGGCTGCATGCAGGAGTTTGGGTAAGGAAGAAATCCCTGTTGAGAGCAATCCAACATTCCTCTGAGTTCTGCATTGCTGCTGCCACAGCTTCCCCCTTCCTCCAAAGGAAAAAAAAAAAACCCACACAATTCAAAAACCACAAGAAAAAGTTCCTATCCCATTGTACTAGCACCACATGCAGCAAGTCAAAAGATGGGTAAATTATGGCAGCAGACATTTGCCTCTGCCAAATTTAAAAGGTCACCACCAAAGGGCAGGCACAGGAAAAAAGTTCCAGTAAAGGGATAAGAAAGAATAAAGGCCTGAATTCAAAGCATGTTGCTGCATTTGTCCCAACATAAATGATGTCTAGTCACACACATGATATTTTTATCAAATGTTTCTCCTCATGGCCCTAACTGCATTGAGCATGCTGTTGTTGCTTCCTTAATGCAATCTCCAAAGGTCAATCAAGTTATAGAGTCAGGCTGATAAGATTAGATATTATTTTAAAAAATGACCAAAAAACCTGTGTTTGGAGGAAGGCCTGAGTCCAATATAATTCTGTCTGGTTTGCTCCAGGTCACTGTGTCTTTTCCTGGAAACACTGTGTGAACTGAGCCCATCTCCTTTAGCTCCAAGAGTGCTTTCTCATCTCTGGTGATAGCTGAGCTGGCTGCATGTTCTTGGGCAGAGATGAGGGAGTCTTCTGGCACAGGACAAAAATAAAATGACACGTTCAAGTGCTTTTTTTTTTAATGCTCCAGGGAGATTTTACTATCTGAATTGTGTGCAGTGAGCAGGGATTTTTCATTTCATACATCATTCACGACTTGCTGCAGTGGTTCCAAAAAGTCCCACAAGCCAAGTCGCTGCTTGCACCAAAGCACGGAATTTCTGGTTTGTGAGTTTTAACAACAGATCTTAGAGCTTTTTTAAATATTCACCCAAAATGTGTGGCGGGGAGGTACAAGAAAAGGAGCTGTGCCTGAGGATGGTGAAGGATGCACAGTAATGACTATGGCAAAATCCAGCTTTCTTTTAGCTTCCCCTCCTTGCTTGTTCTCTCACTGCCATGAGCTTGATGCGCAAGGGAGGAGAGCAGGTCCCCAGCTTTGTCTTTGGGCTGCACATGAAAATCTCATGGTAGCACTAGCCAGGGACTTGGTTTTACACCAGGCTCTTGCACTGACACAGAGCTGTGAGCAGCATGTGAAGTTTGTCTCTGTTTTTATCCCCCCATGCATTTATTTAAGAGTAGTCAACACCTTTTCCAGCATTTGCAAAGTGTCTGGGATGAAATACTAAAGGTGAGGTGATTAAAATCCAGTTTTATGAGTATTTCTCATCTGCTTTAGAAGCTTTGTAGCAAATGCATGAATATTTAATTGCTGTAGTAAAAAGCAGGTGGGGGCAAGCCTCTTCTAGCAATGTCACCTATGAATGCTGAAGTCAGACTGGCCTTCTGTGTGTGTCAGTGGGGCTGGAGTGAATGAATACTCAAGGCTCTGGACAGATGGGTGAGCATCTTGTTACACAGCAATTACAGCACGTGTGCCCACCCTGGGCTTCCTGGCTTTTCCTGAAGTCTCCAGAAATCAAGCAACCTAATTACCTGGCAGTCCTTATAGATCAGCTGTGTTAAAGACACAGTTGTCACTGGTGCCTCAATTCTGATGCCTGCATTCTTTAGAAACGAAGGAGTGGGAATGGGTCAAATAAGTACTTCTCTTTTTTTTTTTCCTTTTTTTTTTTTTTTTGGTTCAGAGAGCAGGGCAGCTGAAACCTCTTTGAAACCCCTTCCCCGTCATGCTGTGAGAGGGTGGAAGAGCAGGCTGCAGCTCTGACACATAATGCCTGGATGGGTAAAGCAGTGAAGGCTCTGGGCAGCAGCTCTCTGACCAATCTTGGCTGATGTGACAGTGCATCAGATTCTCTCTCAGCCTGGTACCATTCTGCTCCATGTCCTTTCCCTGCACTCCCAACCTAGGTTATCCAGTTTTACAGCTCCTTTCTGTCAGGGTGAGGAAAATGCTGGTGGGAACCTCCTCAGACAGGTCCTGCTGGAGACACACTAGTTAGGAAAGAGTTAAATGTGTGGAAAAGCAGAGGCTGTGCAGGACTGTGAGGGGACAAAAGCCTGCGGGTTCTTTAGTTCCTCCTCAGAGGGACCAGCTCAAAATGTTTGTTATTGCACCCTGAATAAATTGCTTCATGGATCCAGGACTCTGCTAAGGGGAACCTGGTCTGCCTTGTAAGTGTGGGGAACCATACAGGAACCTGTCCCTGTCAGGTCACTGGGGCTACCCCAAATGGGCTTTGATTCCAGCTCAGCAGTGTGACTGCCAGAGTGGCTCCTGCACAGTTGGACAGGGAAATTTCCTTAACAAAAAACCAGGAATTTTGCACCCAGTGCTGAAATTTCAACCTAAGAATCTTGGAGTTATTTTTATGCACTTACAGACCTGCACTGCGAAAGGAACTCAGCTTAATGTTGCCAAGTCTCTCCAGAACATCTGCTGTGAACCGTCCTTTGGTTCTGCCAAAGCAGAGTTTGTCAGAAGGGCCTTTGGACAGGAGTTTATGATTGTGCTTCCCCATTCTTATGGCAATTCCTCCTCAGTTGGACATAGGGCCTGCAGAGTCCATTTATCCTGTTCCAGCCCCTTCATCTGGCACTCAGCACCTACAGGAGGGCAGGAATCTGAAAACAGGCTTTGTTATGACAGAGATCTCCAGATCTCGTAGCAGATGTTGCTGGTGAGAAGCAATTTTGTTCCAGCCAAACCTTCTTCAGCTCGGCTCAGAAGATGCATAGAGAATCTCATAAGGCTACAGGCTTTGGCAAGGAAACTCAGCATTTACCAATGCCAGCTCCTCTCTATATTTCTTTTTTTTTTTTTTTTGAAGGCTATGTAGAGCAAATGATCTCTTCTCTGTCTCTGTGAAACAGCTGTAAATTTCTCTCCCTTTAACCCCCCCCAGCCATTAAACAGTGCTGACAACAGCCAACAGTTATCAGATGCAAAATGAACTATGTGCCTGGGATAAAGAGTTGTGTATCTGCCTCTCCTTGATCGATCCACTGGACGTTTTGTATGCCAGCCCTTTAATTTAAAATATTCTGAGGAAGAAGAAATCCCTGGTAATTTCCATAACAGCCTTTTTAAGAAGTCTTGTCAGCTTTTAAAAAGACATTTGCTTCCCTTTTCCCCTCTCTCCCTCCCCAGCTCCACAGGCTGTTTGTTTTAACCTTATCCTCTGTATACAGACTGCTGCTTTGGTGTGTGCTGCAGACCTCTCTGCTTTGGCACCAGAAGATCTTACCAAGATGTTTTTAGCTTACTTTTCATCAGTGCTGATGATAACCCCTTTCCAATAATTCCCTGGCACTAAAAACCTTTCCTGATTTTGAGGGAGGAAGTTCTGGGGTACATTTGAACCTGGGACTGCAGAATTTCTGCCCAAGGTGTCTGTTCCCTTGCAGCTGAGAAAATGTCCTGTTCTGGTTGTTAAAATAGAGACAACACACCTTGGGAGTGATTTGCTTATGACAGAAAATGGTTTTTTGGTGGAGTGAATTTACCCAGACTCCCTAAAAAATTAAATCAATCGTGCTTGTTTTCTTTTCTGACCATGACGATTCTACCTCCAAAGGGAGGGGGAAAGTCATATTTCTTCTAAGGATCAATTAACAAGTGAATCATGCGTTGGTTTTTCATCCGAGTAATTTTGTATACTTTGATTGATTTTATTCTCCTGAATAATTCCCTGCACATGGCCCATTTGTGGTGCTTGCAGGAAAGTCATGTTTGAGTTCAGCAAAGCCAACGAGGCCTCTCAGAGTGCTCCACAGATGGTTTTTGGAAGCAGAGAATTGTGCCAGTGTTGAGCCATTTATAAATCCTCTCCCAGCCTGCCCGATGCACAAAAAGAGGGGATGACCCTGCTTCACATGGCTCACGTGAGGCCGTGTACAGCCACCCAAAATGTGACAGAGATGCCAGAGAAAAGATTCTCAGGGTGGTCCCTTGTGCCTAAAGGGCACTTCATGTGCATGAGCACTGCAGAAACTTGTTTTCCCAAGTAGCTGGGAGTATAAAAATCTGATTAACTATTGAACTGCAGCCCCCACGTAAATTCGCTGTGAATTTCAGAACTGCTGCTATCACAGTCCTTGCTCTGTAAAATCACAGGGTTGGGTGCATTTCCCACAGAAAAATTGCCATTTTTCCTCTCTTCTTGCCAGGATGCTATTAAGCACAAAATGTCTTTATTTGATGAAATTCTTGTCCCTACTTGTTTTGGGGAAAGGACGCCTGTTTTAAGGAAAAAAGAGGAAACTGATTACAGTACTGTTAGTTAAGCAGCTCACTGAAAGGTTTGTTATTTTGTTTTCACTATTAAAATATCCCCTAATCCACCTTGCTGGGTCTCTACTGCTCTTGTAATATTCAATCAAGCCCTTGTTTTGTGAGAAATGTGACAATGCATTGTTGGCACTTTACAAACCTACAGCCCTCGGCAATAGATAATGAGAGGCAGGGTTTTTTTTCCCTGTGCAGGACACAATGAAATTTTAGACAGATGAATGCTAAGAGAACCCTATGTACCAAAGGCAATGTTTACTGCATGTAATACATATCATTGTTTGTCTCCTGTAGTGAAAAATACTTGTGTCACGCTGTTAAAATGTACTCCTGACAGAACAGAGCTTGCTATTATAGGGTCCATTGCTTAAAAAAATGATATACTGACAGAAATACAATTTAAGAAAATTTAACACCAAGGGTAGTCGACCATGTAGGCTACTATTAAGGGGCCAAAACTCAAGGCTGTGGTTTTATTAAAAGAAAGGGGATAGTTTATTTGCTAGTAGTAGGTAAAGTTTAAAAAAAAAAAAAGCATAGAAGGGAGAAAAGAAAAAAATCAGCTTGCATTCACTTGGTCTCTGGTGTGCAAAAAATTAATAAAAGCAACAGTTCAATAAGATTTTATTGCAGAAATGTTAAAGTGAAACAGTTTAGGAATACTTCAGGTTTTTAAACAGTTCTGCTGCAGAGCATTGTGCATAACCAATTGTTGCTTTTGGATGCAAAGCACACCCAACACTTTTCATAAAATGAGTAGTGAATCCTGGTTAATTTAAATCAGTTTGTGTATTCCTCCATATTTATCTTTGGTTTTAGGAGCACAGTGAGATTAGCAGTTCAGTGTGAAAAAATGCTGTGTTGTGGCTAAGCTTGCACAGTTAAATCATCAGATGTAGGCTTTAAATTAATAGTGGTCAACTTATTGGTGACTAATTCAGATGTAGAATTTATTTGCCCCTTCCCAGTTCCTCATTGCAAATTTTTAATTGCTAGCTCATGATGTGTAGCAGTCCGTGGGGTACCAACAAACCATTTGGATTTTATCTGCCTTCTGCAATTTTTAGCAAAATTAGTTGAGAAGTGAAGAAGTTTTCACTTCTCAAACACTGAATGGACAACCCTTGTGCAGAAGATAAACAGAATTATTTCTGTATCTGATAGGTCCAGGAAAGTGTAAAATGCAAGTATCTGAGCCCTGAGCTCCACAACAAGTTGCTCTTTTTTTTTCCACAGAATATCATTTTTGTGTTCATCAACCCAAAATCTTCCCCAGAAATGAGAGGAATTGAAAGATTTAAGTGAAAGAACAAGTGCATGAAGTCATTTTTAAAAATTGACTATTTATTCAGACGCTTCTTATTTTAAATGGAAAAACCTGTGGAAAATTCTCTGATATCAGCCAGGAACAAACTGCATTTTTCATTAATTATGTTTGGTCATCAGGTATAAGAAAGTAAGAAAAAATAAATGAACATAACAATGCAGGAAGGGTTTTTTTCCTCCATCAATGTCATAAAAGGTTTAAATTTTTTGTTGTTGTTCCTCGCTTATTCCCTTTCCCCTTTGTAATAGCCTTACTTCAGCTACTAAAAGAACATTTTACCATGCTGATGGTAAGATGAATATATTCACCTCTGTACAAAAAAATCTAACAAACAAAATCCCTAGAAATAATTCTCTAATAATATACTTATATTCCTGATGATTACCAAAAATATAACATTATTTGTATGAATTAATTGCTAACCCTCCTGCCATGAAAATATTTCAAGCCTGTGTGTGCCTTTTAAAGCACATCTAGGGGATGTCCTTTGAAGATTTCTGAATTTCTGAACTCTGAGCCTGGAGGTGGTTCTGCATATAAAATTGTATTAAGTGCTGTCATCACTGCTATTTTTGTGTATCAGGCCTAAATAGTTGTTAAGCCTTCAAATTAATAGATTATTGTTGAAGAAAAATATTTATTTTACACAAGATTTCAATGGAGTTGAAAGAGGTGGTGCCAGATTGAAGTTCTACTGCATGTTCTAAAGAAATATTTCTGTTGCAAACGATTTATTTATTACAAACACAGGTCTGAAATCCATTTTCTTTTGCTATTCATACTTTTTTCTCTTTGTTTGCTTTTCACATTTCTCAGAAATTAGGGCAATAAAAGCCAACAAAGCCAATTTTGGTTTTGTAGTCAATTTTACTTGTAGGTTTGAATTCTGCAATGTGGGTGTTCCAGTCTGCATTAAAATTATTCAATATTCCAATATAATTTTAAACTTTAGGATTGTTTTTTTTATTCTGTGCAAAAAGAATTTTTGTATTTTTGAAAAAACTCTTTTATTTCAAACATATACACACACACACACATTTTTTGCTGAATAATTCCTTTATGGAAAATTTCCTTTTTATAGTAGTGATTACTGCGTAAGTGAAATAATAACTCAAGTATAAGCACAATATACTAGATTTTTTTGATAAAACCTCAAAACAAGAGCAGTTAACCTCTCCAGCAGTCTCACATCTGGCCAGCTGTTGAACCACTGCACCATGGGGAAAGGTCACCAGTGAGTGTTGAGAAATAGCCCCAAAAACACTGAGAGAGGGGAGAAACGTGGTTATAAATGCATTTACTGTGGGATTGGACATGCACATGGAACCAGCAGCTGGGAGAAGGTGAACACACATTCTGGGCATATTTCAATACCTTTAATTTCCAGAGACCAAGAAGCTGCTGGGACAGAGAGTTTGGAAACCCCCACCATATAAAATAGCTGTAAAAACCTCCTGGTAATTTATGTATGAATAACTGTCAGTGCACTGTGGACAGTGCTTGCCTCCCTGATCAGAACAATTCCTTACTTTTCATCATTTTCTTATCCTTTGCCTTGTTTTGCTGATTCCACCTAGGTTTGTCTGGTGCCTTGATTTCAAATTCTCAGCAAGGGTGCTGTTGTTGACCTGTGTGGGGCTCTCATCCTGCCTCTGCAAGAGACAGAGGAAGGGATGGTTGCACCTGAAGTAGTGCAGGAATTGCAGAAAGATGCAGAAAGATGCATGGCAGATTCTGTCAAAAGATTTTGTCATGCCAGACAAGTCACTAAAGAGCCATGGTTATAATTGCAACAGCAGAACTAGTAGAAGATGATACATTTTGTTGTGCATTCACAAAAAAAAAAAAAAAGAAAAAAGAAAAATCCCTCTCTTGTTGATGTGTTTTTACATTTTCTGTTTGCTGTAATGTGGATACACTCTTCTGTGTCCCTGTGCATGGCAGGGGGTTGGAACTGGATGATCTTTAAAGTCCTTTTCCTCCCAAACTTCTGTGATCCTATGAGTCTACACACATGTGTGTAAACCAACAAAAAAAAACAGAGAAAAAGAGGATAATGACTATTGCCCATTTGGTGCCAGCCCTGCAATTCTTCCTAACACAAGTGAACCCACTGAGCACAATAAGAGTATTTGCTTGTTTAAAAATTTATACAACTTTTTGCAGAAATGCTGAGGGTGTAGTGATGTGATACAGGAACACAGAGCTCCTTCCCTGGTACAGCAGGGAGCTCTCACTGTGAATCTGTTCCACACACAGCTGGTCCTTGTGTGGAGGTGCTGCTGCTGAGTTTTGGTTTTCCATCAGGGCTGTGGCTCACCAGGAAATGTCCTTTTAGTGCAGGAGCCCTGCAAGAGGCTCGTGGTCACAAAGGAAGGGCCCACAGAATATTCAATTTGTGTCTGTTTGGCACTGCCAGTGAGGGATTGAGAGGTGCTGCCATCTGTTCTGGAAGCTGGCTGTCCTCCTCTTCCTAAGCCTGCCTCAAAGAATGAGTTCAGGGGTAGATACTGGGTGCAAGGAGGGAGTTTTGCCTCACTTTCTCACTGAAACTGATGCTGGAGGAGCATGGAAATAAATCAGCCTAGGAATAAAAACTGGTATTTTTCCTGCTTTTCAGATCAGCATCTATTAAAGCAATTCATTCAACAATCATAGTTTTGATCTGTGATTCTCCTTCCTCCTTTTCTTTTTTCACAGTAGATGATGAATTTGACAGAAAAATCAGAAGTGTTGCAGTTCCTTTTCTGCACACAATTAATTTATTAAATGTGGGATCACAAAGTTTTCAAGTGAATTCTTGTGAACGTAGAATTTTGTCATATTCTTTTTTTCCTAATTGAGATGATCTGATAATGGTGCCTATAGTTTTCCATGTATGGGCTGAGTTATTGGTAGAAAAAAGCCATCATTCCAAGGATAGTGTGCAATATTTAATTTCAGCTAATATATGTGCCAGGAAGTATTTTGGTGTGCCTGTTTGCAAATATTCAGTGATTATAAACCAGCCATCTACACTGCTGAAACAAACACAGGTGCAAATGTGAATTTCTGTCCTGTGCTTCCTGAAGTATTCACTGATTCTGGAATTTCAGGTCTGCTCAGAGATGCTGTGACTATGTAAAAAAAACCAAAATAGTATTTGATGGCAAACAAAACCCTTTCTGTTGGAAAAGAGCATGGAATCAAAATAAGCTGAAAAGAACCATTTGTTTTGGAAATAAATAGAAAATATGGAAGACTATGGAATTATAGAGCAATGATGCAGGGGAAGTAGCTGTAACTGCAATATGCTGCACATTATTCTCCAGACTATGGGGTTTTTTTTCTTTCTACATTTTATAATCTATGAATTGAGATATCTTGGATAATTAAAATACCCTTTAATTAGTTTTAAGAGTAGGGGAATTTAATAGGCCTGTGGGAACACTCTAAATAAAAATAAAAATGCTAAGCAAAGCCTAGTTAACAAGCAGGCTTTTTCATTAGGATAAAACACTTCTGCCTGGTATCAGACATTTGTTCCATTTGCACATAAGTTTGGGATTTTTTTTTTCCAGACAGACTCTTACAGTGTGGTAACACATGGTCCAATCCAGGAAATTGGTGTGGATATGATTCATCCCTCTGAAGTCTGCAGTCTTTTTCTTTATGGAACTAAGGAATATTCAACACTATGAAAACTTGCCCTTCTAGAAATATTGACATTCAATATTGGCAAAATACTCCTAATAGGAATATATTGTATCAGTACAATAAAACCATCTAGAATGAGTGGAAAACCCATATTTGTACAAGCACAGTTTGCAAAGTATTATCCTTTTTTTTAGACTAGCAGGGTTTTGGTCAGCTCAGGCAGAAATAGGGTTTGCTAGCAGGTACATAAGGGGCACATGGCAAAATTTGTGGCCATAATCTGTATAAATAATCCATCAGTAATTTCAGCTCAATTTAGTACTTAATATTTTAATACTACTTTTAATACTATTCATTTGAATAGTGGGGAAATCCCTTAATAGAACTTTTGGGAAGAGTTGGAGGGAAAAGCTGCATTTTGCTTGTATGGGGCAGCAGGTGAGCAAATCCCTGCTGAGCAGGGGCTGTGTTAAGCTGTGCTTTGTGAGGGAAAGGCTGGGTCTAGCAGGGCAGACCAGGCTTATGTGGGGCACTGCCACAGGGCTGCTTTGCAAAGCTCACCCTCTGTCCTGCCAGGCAGAGCTGGCCCTGGGTGTGCCTCATATCTGATGTGTAACTGATTGTTCTGAAATGTCTCTCTGCCCTCTGATTAATGCTTCTCCAGCTTCAATTAAAATGTAGCATGAAGGGTTTTGGCCTTATTATTTCCCCCTTTACGTGCATGTCTGTAAAGAGGATAATTTTCTTTTTTTTTTTTTTTTCAAATTAAAATCATCTCAAGTTGCCCTCTCATGCTAAAATGAACCACATCAAAATGAAGAGCTTGAGGCTAGATTTCCAAAGAGTTTGGACATGAGAAACCTCTGAGAATTTTGTCTGCCTCATTCTCAAAATCCCCTGTTCCACCCCAAATCTCCTAATGTCAATTTATAGGACAATTTTTTAATCAAGAAATTAGGAATAGCTGTGCTGTGCAGGGCTGAGGACTGCTGCAACTTGAGCCTTGTCTTGGTTATGTGAGGTGGGTCCACAAATACAGTGGGTCCAGTAGAGTAGCCAATTACAACAGGAAATTATGAACAGGAATATCCCCTATAACCATTCTCACTACATTAATAAATAAGATTTTGGCAGGCACCTTTTGAAAGGGGACTGTCCTAAGCCCCTCCCTTACAGTTCTCACAACCAGTAGCTGATTACAGAAAAGGAAAGATTTCTCCATTGCTCCATCTATCATCATTCATCATCCTTAATATAGACTTTAAACTCACCTTTTAAGCTACTAAGAATCACAGATTCATAGAGTAATTCAGGTTGGAAGATACCTTAAAGATCACATATTTCCAACTCCCCTAAAAAACTTCCCACCTAACTTCACAGGTGATAGGAAAGGCAGAGTAGAACAATGAAACATGGAACATGTCCTAAATTTGTTATGGTGACCGTGCCAAATACCTCTTTAAATCCTCAGAAATGTTGGTAACTCAGACTGGAAATATTGGAAGCCCCTCACTACAATTTAGAAAAAGTTTTATTCCTGAAATGCAACTGGAGCTAGAAGGAAAATGCATCTTGCCAGTGGAAGATGAGGCCTGAAATCTGGGTGGAATGGTGAATTGGGTCAGGGTCTGCACAAAAGTATAATGTGTTGAGTCAGTAAATTTGCACAGGGATGGACCTGGCAAAATCAAAAAAAAGCCTGAATAGTAGAGAAAGGTAACAATAAAAGAAATAGCAATAAAAAGAAGGGAAGATGAATAGAATGAGGTAGAAACAGACAAAGACAAAGGACTGAACAGTTGTAGGGAGGAATAAATAAAAGATCTGCAATCCAAGTTAGCATTTTGTCTAATGGCTTGTATATTGCTGGCAGAAACAAGATGGAAAGGACTGAGTCGGGCACCTCTGTGATTTTCACTACTTCCTATTTCTCTAGTGAGTGTATTTGGGAACTTGAGGTTTGCAGTACTGGAGCAGAAATACTGAAAATGTTATCCCCTGTTTAACTGTCCTTCAGTCTCAGGTCACCAGCAATGGCTTGGAGCAGTAGGAGCTCCTTCTTGGTTGGACAGCATCTAAAATCTTCTCTACACTGACACAAAGGCCTTCAAAAAAGTGCAGGAAAATAGAGAACACTCCTTCAGTGCTGCCAGACTTCTCTCCCTTGAAGGTTATGGGTGGGTGGCATGAGTGGGAATGTGCCTGTGGAATATTTTTCAGATGTTTATGGAGCAACAGCAGCAGATGCAGGTGCCAGGACAGACCTGACTGGGCTTTGCTGCACCTGTGGCAGGGAATATTTCCCCAGGGAGGGGGAAATATTGTCACTAACTCAGGCTGACCTCAGGTTTGAAGGAAGGGCATGAAAATGTCCAGAGCCATCCATGCCTCTCCTCTTAAGGGTGCCTTCTCCCACATTGTTCACTTGCATGTGTTTGAGCAGCACTTTCATTTTTACAAACAGCCTTCCCCTACTGCTTCCATGACAGAGGTATTGCCTTCCAGGGGCACACATGGAGATGCATAGCATGGACTAAGGGCAACAGGGAGGGCCAAGGGGCTGAGAGCACATTAAATACAGTGACCAATTCAAACTGCTTCTTCCCCACCCCTCAGACTGTGCCAGTATTGCACCTCCTTCACTTCAGCAGTTTTGGGATATCACAGGGAGAGTCCAGAGCAGGATGCATTTACCTGCTCCAGCACCTGAACGCAAGGGGATTGTTTCACTGACACTCTCTGCTCTCCCTTCTCCCTGTCTGTGCTCACAGCATTCCCTCTGCTCACTGCTGCAGCAGGCAGGCAAGGGAGAAGCTGCAGTATCAGCTCACCTGCAGGGGCTCAGAGTCGTGGCAGCAGCAGAAACCAAACAGAATGCCCCTTTCCCCTTCTCCAGAGTGATGCCCAGGCATTCTGGCTTTGCCATCCTGTTTTAATCTGTCCTGCCTGGTGTCTGGCAGCGGGAGCAGGGGAACCGGTTTCAGAGGGAGGGTGGGGAAACAGGGTGAGACAACTTTTGCTGAGTTAATCGGGATTTTCTGGGGTTAGGGATGTTGCAGGTGGAGGAAGATTTCATCCCCATCTCTGCACTTATCTGTTGTCATGTCTGAGATGTAATTTGGTGACCCCCATTTCAAAATACGTGAAAGGCAGTGTGTAGTACAATACATACAGTATATGTGATCTACAGCTAGATGCTATTTCTCCTGTAATGATATTTGCTGATGCTTTTGAGATTTTTCCTCCACTATTCTATCTTCATATAACTATCAAAAAAATCCATATTAAAGACACAGATAGATATTTCTCACAGAAGGTTCCCTAAGTTTCAGGGGGAAAGGGACTTATGTAAAGTGGTAGACATGTCGGGTCTGATGTGGGTTTGCTTTGCCTGTTAGCTTTTTATTCCTGAAAAAAACCAGAAGCTAGCTCAGGTTTCCCAAGAAATTTCAAAGTAAATATGGAAATACTCTCCATATAATGCCTTGCAGTCTCTCTCCAATATTTTTTCCTCTAAATCATATCTTGCTATGCTCTGACTTTCTGCAGTCCTTCTTTAGATCTGAATAAGTAGAGAAATAAAGTCTGGATCTGATAGTCCTATAGAGCCTGCTTTCATATCATCATATAACAATGTATGCTGTTTAGGAAAGATTTACTCAAGCTTCTATAATATCCCCCTAAACGTTTGCCTGTGAGTGTCTCCACTGAATTTCAGAGCCTGACAACTCCCATCCTGCTATATTTCCTCCTCAGCTTAAATTTTACCTCAGTGCAGCTCAGGAGGCCCCTGCTCTACATAAATAACAGATAAATTGACAAGACAACCTTGACCACATTGTGGCCGCATCTCCTGACAGTATGGAAAAATAAGAACTTCTCTCTTTTAAAGTAGATGCATGCTGAGGACCGTGGGGCAGGAACTGTTGAGTTTTAATCCTAGATGGGATTAAATCCCAGCCTGCCTCTGTCACCTTGATCAAACTGCTGATGAGGGGGATTTTCAGGAGTCTAGAAGACAGTTAGGCAACCCTCCATGATTGAAAAGCCTGAGAGTTCACCATTTTACAGCCCTTTGTGCTCTGAATCCCCCTGCTTCAGTCTTGTGCCTTTCCAGTCCTGCTGGGAGTTAATGTCTGGAGCCCAAAGCATCGCTAAAACTCCCCTTTTTGGGTGTTTTTGAGCAAAGACAGTACCCCCCAAACACCCTCCTTTCCAGAGCATTTTGCACATGCCTGGAGGAAAGGATTAATTCCTCCAACTGCTCCCCTTGAGCTGAGAGAGCCCTGCTGATCTTTTGGAGGGGAGCTGAAGGTGGGCCGTGCGATGGGAGCCGCCAGTTCCTGCCTCTGGCCAGGCGTGCCTGCGCTGCCCGGGCACGTTTGGGAAGGAGAAGGAAAGCTGGGGAGCAGCAATTCCCCACGCAGGGCGCGGGCTCCCAGCCTGTAACACATCCCTTCCCTAACAGGACTTGATGGGGCCCCATCAGGTGTGACAAGCCCTGCTGCTGCTGGCGTGGAGCGGCCTCCAGACGGCGATTTGGCCGCGTCAATCTGGTCATGCTTGATTTGGACACTTAACGTGCTAGAGCAGGGTCCCTCTCCCCCCCATCAGCTCCTCAATTAGCGAGCTGCCTCCTGGAACGGCCTTGTTCACAGTCCCCCTGGGCTCCTTCAGGGGTCATTAGGGTGAGACAACTCCAGCTCCAGCCAAGGAGAGGGGAGCTGAGAGATTTCCTAAAGACATATAACCCTTTTTCAAGTTGTTTGCTTTCATGGGATTGATTCGTGGCACATTAAGAAGCTTAAGGCTTCGGTTTCTTCTTTAAACTGCCCACCTTATCGCCTTGACAGCTGACAGTTTGCTGGCAGCCAGGGTGTAAGCAGAGATAACTAGTAGGTTAGTACACACACACACATATATATAATATACAAATATTGTATACACTGCCTGCTATTTTCTGCCTAAAAAGGGGACGTGGGGAGAGCTTCTTGTCTGTAGTCTCCGAGGTTCTGGTGAAAGAGCAGCCTGTGTGAGCAGTCACTAATTTTAACAGCAGATCTGGAGAGGTGTACGGGGGTGCTGATACCCAGCTGCAGTCAGCACAACATAATAAATAGGCAAATTTATGTCCTCGTCTCCCAAATTTCTTCCCTTTCTTTATTAGGGAGCAAACTATTGTTACATTAAATATTCAAACTACACAAAATCTCAAGGGCTTTCCTTTCCCACAAAGTGTTACCAGTATTCATGCATATGAAGAACAGTAACCCATATACAAACGGCACCTTTTTTAATGAGCAATATATGTCAACATGACACCTTCTTATGAAATGCAGCTTTTTAGGTTCTGCTTTTGTGGATGTAATAATTGAGATGTTTCTAATATATGCAGTTACATTACCTGCTCATTGTTTGCGATTTTGTTCCTCTCCCAAGTTTGCACTGTTTATAATGCTTCAAGCATTTGCCTCAATTCATGCTCAGTTTTATTTAATTAGAAATATAATTTTCTGCTACATTAATTATAAATTTGAGTGAGACAGCACAGAATTTCCTCAAGCATTCTTTTTAGAAGAGGAACAAAAATCGCAGAGAGGGAGGAAGAAGCAATAAAACCAGATGCAGGTGTAAAATCTCGATACCTCGAAATCTAAAATATTTAATAAATACATGAGAAAAAAAATCATTATTTGTAATTATTTAATTAATGTATCCTCTTATTGTAGTGCAATATTTATCAAAACAACTGGGTTAATGTCAGAAAAATGTCATGGTGGTTTCTCTCAGAATCTGACATATTTCTAAAGTGTATGTGTAGAACTGGCCCTAAAGATGCTGAAATCTGAGTTTTGAAAATTATATATTTTTTTAATGTTTATATTTTGCTTGAAATATTTTTCCCCAAAGCTGTAATGTTTTTTTGCAAATGTGTTGATGATATATAGATACCAGCAATGCATATGCATGCAGAATGCAATGTATATACTGTATGTGCTTCTTCAAAGTACCCTGATGCTTTGATTTGTAACTGTTTAAGGTTTTACTTAAAATTCTGAACACTGCACAGAGCGTAGCCATTTCAATGGAATACTTCAAATAGTAAGTCCTAAAGGTGACACAACAAAGGAAATACCTTGGATACTGCAGCTTTTATTTATAAAGGAAATGCTCACACAGTCCAATGAAGGAAAACTTTACCTGTTTCTATTTCTATAGGAAGAGCAGTTCCATTAAACCAGTGCTTTGTTGCAGGAATTTGCAAGCACATCATATGATTTGTATAAGCAGAATGAAATATTTGCATGCCATCTAATGGATTGATGCATGTCCTTTATTCCTCATTTCTAAGCACTTTCCTTATTGCAAACATTAAAAAAAAAAGAAAAAAAAATCATCCTGCTCACCATGCAGCACTCATCTCACAGTGTTTTTGTTAGAGAGGAGAAATCCCAAAGACAGGATGAGGAATTATTGTGTTGTCTAGTGGGGAAAACATGGTTCTTTCCCTTTTTATTCTCTCCTGTGAAACTGTTTCTGCTGTTTTTATTTTGCACACACACTTACACACATACACATGCGTGCACATCTAGTTTAGCTCTGTGGGCAATTTCCCTGAAAGCAAGTTCCTGCTAGTCTGAGTGCCATATATCTGAATGTCATTCCTGGGCAAATGCTTATGTCAGTTAGTAGCTGCTATAAATACATTTATATTTTTCATAGTACCTATCATTCAGGACTCTTAAGGGACTTTTGCACGCCAGGCTTCCAGTTCTTTCAATGCAAGGTAAAGATGGGAAAATTGAGGTGCAAAGTGGGGATATTTGCAAAAGTGGGGATATTTGCAAAAGGATGCTTAGAAAGGTGCTGCAGGGATCAGCAGAGACTTCTAAATTTAAAAAAAAATTAAAATGACTGTACCTTGGCATTCCTTTGGTAACTGCTGGGCACTCATCTCAACAGAACCAGGCTGGCACGAGGGACCAGAGCTCTGCCAAGGGACAGTGACACACCTGATCAGGAAATGTGGCCACTTTGGGGGTCACCATGCCCTGAGTCATCTTCTCTGTTTTCTCCATGTGCTCTTTCACAACTCGTGCCACAGCTCTCATTCTCTGCCCGGGTCTCCAGGGTGATTCCCCTGAGCAGTGAGGTTTCTGGGCTGGGGATCACCACCTCAGAAAGTGCAATTCTCCTGGCACATTTGTTGTATTCCTGGATACATATCTCTTAGCAAAACAAGACATGGAACACGATGTGAACCTTGTGGCTGTACTTCCTACCTGAGCACGTCTTTGCCTCCAGCATCGTGGCATGAAAGAGCCTGCTAATGATTCTTAAATGTTCATTACTGTAGATCTTCTCCCAGAATATACTTCTCACCTTGAATGACCCATGTGTTGAATTTTAACTAAGGGAACCCATGATAGTAAGTCTGTCATGATGCTGTTTTTTTTTTTCCTCTCCAACTCTTAAAAGCTTTTTATTATAGGACTGCTTAAGGCATTCTTCAATTAGCATGTGCTGTATTGTGGCTGGAACAGCTGTTTACCATTTAATAAAGCATGGCATAATTTATTTTCAGGGTCTAGCAACCGTCTTTGCTATTACACCAGGGGAGGAACACAGTAACTGCATTGTTCACAGTGCTGATGAAAGAACTATAGACTTTATTATATGACCTCACAGAACTATTAACTTACCCCCCACTTATATTTCAATATGTATTTACCTGACAGTCTGTGCATTGATTTCTTACCCAGAGATTCTACACTCAGTCACCTCTGGGGCAGAATGAAAAATGTCTTGTGTTTTATGTCCCTCACATTAGGCAGCTAATTATATATTTGTACCTTAATTTCCTTCCCTTCCCCCATCTCCAGGGGCAAACTCCATATGCACTGCTTAGACCTTTTCTCCTTAGCCAGTGGAGAAACAATAGAGGTGTTGGGAAATGGCAGAAGCTCTGCCACTGCTCATGGAGGGCGTTCGGTTCATTTGGGTTCTTTTCTTCCTAGATCTCTTCTTCCTTTTGTGGGTGGATGAGATTTCATCTTAGTAGCACTTCTGTGGGTTTCTGCTTCCTCTGCAGCAATGTGGGAGTTGCAAGTGACAAATCCCTGCTGCAGGGGACAGTGGTTCCCTCCCAGGAGGGGCTGCCGGTCCCCTGGGAGGATCAGCTGGAGGATGCCAGCATCATCTGGAGGATGCCAGCACAAGGACTGGTACCTGCTGCATGGAGCAGCCCCCACGTGGCTTGTGAGAGTGTGATTGTGGTCAAGGTCATCCTCCCTGAGGGTCCCTGCCCTCCATCCCATTCCTGACAATCCTGCCAAAGTTATCCACCATCCACCTTTGAGATCAGCCCTCCAGGTGAGGAGAGAGGAGGGCAGGTGGCAGACAGAGCTCAGCAGTGCTTTGTCACGACTGAAAGGCACAGGTCCAGCCCTGGGTGACATCCACACCGTGCAGGACACAGCACAAAGCTGTGAACAAGCTTCCAGGTCTGGGAGCAGTGTAAATACACCTGAGTGGCAAGTGCCTCCTTTTGTGGGCCAGGAGCCTCCCAGCACAGCTCTGCATGGCCACAGCACTTTGTCTGAGCCACTTAGCCCTACCCCAGGCTGGGAGCCAGCTTGGGATATTGCAGGCTTACTCTGATGTGAGTTGGAGCATTAAATTTGGCTTTAAGTTGCCTGAGCTTGACAATGAAAATATGTCAGCTGAGTATCTGCAAATTTTTAGATTCAGCCTGTGCGTGTAGATGGATTTATATGCATGATTTAAAGTAAAGCATGTGTAGAAAGATGAAGTTTATATGGTTGCTTTGTAGAAATGGATGTAATATTGATGTTGACTTTACTGGTAGAAGTTTAAGAATGTCATGATGCATGAGTGGTGGTGCAAAGCAGAGCCCTGAGTGCATCAGGAGGTCATTTTTAACTTGAATTTATTTCCACAATATCAGGCATAGATCATTGTGCACCGGGCACAATCATCCCTGCTTTTCATTTGAGTCAATCAGAGTGGTTAAAGAAAATTTAAAACGAAACAAATTTGTGACTTGATTAAAAGCAGACAGTAAATTTGGCCAGAATACTCCTTAAAGTTGCATTTTAGCTTTAAACTGGAAGTTTGATGATCTGACTGCGTGACTGAGGGGACAGGGTAGCAGACTGTGACATAAACGATGTAGCTATATTTGCTCCTAAGATGAACAAGGTTTTTTTAAAGTTGTGTGATTTAGGCTTTGGAGTTAACACTCCATTGACTGAACAACAAAATTCCCACCTCCCAGAGCTTTTTCAAACCAGAGCTTTAGAAAAGTCTTATTACATCAATAATGTCTGGTCATGCTTCAAATTTTTCCAGGCAAAATTAAGGCTGGTAATACTTCCTTGAAATGAAAGCTTAGATTGTTTCACAGGACACAAGTAATCTAATTAGAGAAGGATATAGAAGTAAATCTATATTTTGTTTTTAATGTCTGGTTTGGAGGTGTTTGAAAATGGAATTCATCCACATTAACTTTGCATAAAGAATTCTTTCATGCAGTCTGCAGAGTAAAAAAATAAGAAAAAAAAGACTTGGTTTCATGAACATCAGCAGATGTAGGACAGAGTTCAGCAAATAGTTTAGTGTAAGCAGATGGAACAAACTGGAAATCTACATTAAGTTACAATCCACAGTGAAGAAAGCAGTACATAGAGGCAAAAAGAGTATAGAAAGGCAAAAAACAACCCCTCTGCATTAACTGCTGGACTTCAGTTTGCAAACAATGACTTTCTTCTACAATAGCTGTACAGACCAGAAGGGTTTGAAGGGTTTGAAGAGTAGCAGCTTCACCTGGGAGAGATTTGCACCTCCTGCCTTTGGTGTGCAGGGCCAGCTGCTGACACACAAGTGCTGAACATCACTTGTGACCTGATGGGGCCAGATGGGATTCACACATGCAGGAGAGCCAAAGGGGAAAGCCAAACACTGACACACAGCAGTGTGTGACTGTGCTCTGAGGCTGCAGCCATGCCCTGCTGGCACATTTCTGCCCACCTGAGATCCAAATTTTTAGCAGAGCAGCCCTTGGAGAAGCACCACAGTTCGCCCTCAGCAAAGTCAATCAGAGTGGTTAAGGGAAATTTACAATTAAACAAATTTGGGACTTGATTAAAAGATGTGTTTCCAGGTGGCACAGGCTGGGCATCCTCACAGACAGGGTTGGGAGTATCAGAGTACTTCCAGCACCACGTTAATCCTTCAGTCCCTGGGTTGGGAGTATCAGAGTACTTCCAACACCACGTTAATCCTTCAGTCCCTGGGTTTGCTTTCAAAAGAAAATGAAGGGGGCTGAGGTGAAAGGGTTTCTCAGCTCTAGTTTGGCAAAACTAACCCTATTTTCACAGCATTGCCAAACAAGGCAAGCACTGAATCAGCCTTTGATTTTAGCAGACATTTAAGCATGCTTCAGCAATTGTGTGTGAACGCCTTCCTTAACACGCTTAAGCCAACGGTGCTGTTTTCTTTGACTTTTCTCACTCTTCACCTTTTTTGCAGTATCTGAATTTTGGGACAAGGTTTTAACCTAATCTTGATAGGCATCTAAACCATGTTATCTAACTCCTTCTATGTTATGACACTTGCAATTTTACACTTCCTGAAATAATTCAGTGCCCAGACAGCCCAGCTCTCATGGAAATTTGTCCACCTCACCACCTGCAGCTGGGAAGGGCTGGAAATCTAGCTTGGAGGCCAAGGGCTTTGATTTGTTGAGCACT